>CM017781.1:30606280-30649384 GCA_008121275.1 Drosophila lowei | reverse complement strand
AGGGGCATGCTTTGTCGAGCGCCTTGTTGCAGGCGTCGGTAAAGATCTTAAGAAGACGAGTCGTGGCCTCCGTGGAGAACTCCTCCTCAGATGGGGCTCAGGGAGAACACGACAGAGGGGAATCAGAGTACCGAGTCCAGTTTGTCCGCCTGATGTTCCGGAAACGAACTGGCTTCGGTACTGAGAAAGGAGAAAACAGTTTCCACGTACCTGTGGTCCGAGAAGGAGTGCTCTTCCAAGGCCCTCCAGGATACAATGTTACGCTGTATCTCATGAGAGGCAAGCGTGAGGTCCAGGACCTCCTTGCGGTTTTAATAATAAAGGTGGGATCACTACCCCGGTTTAATAAGACCATCTGAGTGGTCAGTAAGTAACTGAAAAGGTACTCACCCCTTTTCGTTTGTGTCAGTGCTTCCCCACTGACAGTGATGTGCATTGGCATCGCACCCCACAATTAGGCCGATGTCCTTGGCCGAGCAGTCTGCGATTAGAGCCCGGAGAGGCGCGTGTGGAGGGGGGTCTGGCTGATCATGCCCCATGTATGCGGAGCAGATCCTCAGTGAGCGCTCCTGGCCTTCGAGGCTCACTGCGGTGTGGTCTTCATTGCTGAAATTTGGGAGCAAAAATAGGTGCAACTCTCTTTTTGCAAGAATGCAGGTACGAACTTTACCTGCGGTTTCAGCTACGTATAGCTTGTAGTCAGAAGTCCTCAGACCGGAGACCCTGTTTCCGAGGATCCAGGGCTCCTGAATGAGGACTATGTCGGCTCCACCCTTGGCCAGGTGGAGCAGTAGAGCAGCGCATGCTGCCTTACAATGGTGGAGGTTTATCTGCAGGAGCGTCAACGACATTCCTGAGGCTCGCCTCCACCATTGTTGCTTCTAGGTCGCTGTCAGGGGACTCTGGCTCCTCCCCGACAACGATGTGGCTGAGACCTCTGGCCAGGTCGCTCTCGTCGAACGCGTAATCGTCCAAGATGTCGTCCGACATCATGGACGCCGCATCCGACGCCGGGTTGTCCTCCTCGGGATCTCCGGCAGCTCCGGGTCTGGCTCGACCTCCGCTTGCCTGCCCTTGCGATCGGACTTGTAAGTGTATATGGTGACCTTCTTGTAGCCATAATCCACTACACCGTCCGACTTTGCGAGGAGATCTATGGATTCCTCATTTAGGACGAGGATGATCTGGCGCCTCTGCCCTTGGATATCCTCCACCTTTGCCACCTTCCAATCGGCTGTAGGAAGGTGGGGGTTGCAGACCTGCAGTAACCTGAGGATCTTCTCAGGCTCTGCAGGCTTAGCTGAGACCCACGCTCTGGCTCTCGGGCGGCTTGGGACATCTTCCCATTTTACGGCCTCCAGTTTCGCCCCTGGATAGACCTCTTTGAGGGCCGCCACCGCCTTCATGTAGAGGGCCGCAGAGCGAGCGTCTTGGCAGGCGATGGCTTTCACCTTGCCTTGATGCCACCCTGCGTCCTCACACTTTGGCGGTGGTCCGGCGTTCTCCTCCAGTTCCAGTAGGAACCGGTCCTGGAGCTCATTCTCCACCAGGTGCCACTTATCGCGAGGGACATGGCCGTCCTCAGCGCCCCTGTCCAGGACACCGATCAGGGTCTTGCCCCTCGCCACCTCAGCGAACGACCGGTTCGTGAGGTGGGTCTTCACCCGCTTGGCTTGCTGGGCTTGGCCTGGCTGATTTGCGGGGTCCTCCGCTGAGCGTTGCCGCTTGTTGGGGGCCTTGGCTGCGCCCTTTCCGGCTTTGGCTGGCTGGAATAGTGGAAGGATTGAGGAGGCCCACAGCCTCTGCTCCTTCCCCTTCGGCTGACGCCCTGAAGTTCGGGTCTTCGTTGGACAGGATGAAAGCCGCTCGTCTCCTGTCCTGGTACGACGGCTTTCCTCCCCGTGGTGCAGAGACGCTGCCCGCCGGGGCTCCCATGGGTTCTTCGGTCCCGGTGCGCTTACCAGCCGCGATTACGCTCTGCTTGGCAGCCACCCCGGTATCCGTTTCGCCCTTGGAGCCACCCGACTTGGGAGGACCCGATTGGCTTTTCGGGCCCCCCGCGCTGCGGCTGCTGCTTGAAGACGGTGGACCGACTCAGTCTCCTTCCCCGTCTTCTTTGGACCCGGTTTCCCAGGCGCTTGGGCAGAGGGATTGGCTTGTCCCTCCGGTACTTTAAGAGGAGTACCGAGCTCCTTTGCGGTTTTGTTTGTTTTCATATATTTTGATATTTGGCATAGTAGTTCCCACGAGTAGGCGGGAAGGGGATGGTCACCCGAGGCATAGCCCGCTTGCCCCGGGAAGCCTGATTTAAACTGGAGGTCGGCAGGTATCCAGAGTCCGCATATTAGCGACCGGGCACCCCCCCGGCCATGCATCCCTCGGCATATAACTGTGTCACCTTGGATTGGTGTAATTTCACTGAGAGTTTTCTTCTCTCCGCCCGACTACCATTCGCCAGCATCCTAGCAGAGACATGACCGTGCTAGGACCTGTTTCCAGCCGCCCTCACGTGGAGAGTATAGTCGCACTTCCACCGGTGTGCACAGTTACGGCGGGTGACGGTTCGCTCGCAACCCTCTGTGTCCTAGGGGTGTGAGACTCAGACCGCACCGGGTATTACTAACCGGAGCGGCTGCGCCTCAGTTCCGAGTTCACAGTTGTGCGAGCCGACCCGTCATCCGTTTGTCCCCCTGTAGCACCCGATGGCTGACGGCCGTATTTATATTAAACCTCATATATTTTAAAATGGACGGCTTAGTTCGTTCCTTAATAAAACCACTATTATCGCGGAGAGGAATAAAAATCTTCTACTAGTGCCTCATTTTCTTCGTCCTCTTCATCATCTCTATTTTGGATAGTTCTTTTCCCGCTTTTAGAAAATTCATAATTTGCTGCAAAATCGGCGAAACACAGGCCCTCAAGATCAGTTGGTCTTTGTTCATACCGCTCCAGCAATCCTTTGACGAATATGTCAAATGGAATCTGATGCATATTTTTAGGATGCTTGTGGATTTGAGCATTCGAACTCGTTGCTCTGGAGGAAAAGTATTTATTTGAACACATTTGTTGCTAGTTCCGACAACGGAATGCCTTTGACAACAATATACGGCTTCCTGAGCAGATATCTCAGTGCCAGAAATAAATTTGCCTGACCAATGTGCTGTAGCTTTTGTCTTATCGTGTAATTGCCCCCTTGAACTTCTTTTGCCGCCTCGCGCATAAGCTTTGAAATACCCCTTTGGGATTTATTTATATAGTTTATTATATAGCTACAGCATGCATAAGGGTCCAAAATGTATTGGATATCCATATTGGCCCTTTGCATTGATGTGTTTATTATAAGCATTAACGCAAATTTCAGCAAATGACCTTTTAGAAAAATGTGTGGTTTCTTTAAACCAGAACAAATTGCATATTTGTAGTCCTCGTAATTGAGGCTCACTTGTTCGTGCGAAAGAAAGTTCTCAAATATGCTCAAGTGATCAATCATATCAGAGGATTGATCAAATTTAACAGGTCTTGAATTTTCTTAAAATTGCCTTGGTGAAAATCAAGGTTTGGAGTTTCCTCCGGCAGTGGACTTAATATCTCCGTTTGGGGCATTGGAGGGTATGGAATACCGAATCTACAAACTTTTTTTCCACTTTTATTGGCTTTTTTAAGACATGACATGTCCTTATGCCGATGCTTTTGGTATTCTATATACGGAGCTAATTCAGAGTCTGTGACATCTACTGTAATGTGTTTGTTAAGGAAGGCTACAACTGTTGAAATTGACTCAGCACTTGTTAAGTCCACTGCTGGGGCATCTTTCAGCCAAAACATGCCGTGAATATGGGGGAACCTTTTGTTGGAATTCAACACGCCAATAATATTTGATGACGAAGTTTTCTCCGAAAATGCCCTCCCGATTCCTCATAAAACCTAAAATTTCGCGATACCTATAATCGAAATACCTAGCACAAGTAACTGGATCTGCCCTGATAATACGTTCCTTTTCCGTGTAGGGTAGATTCATTGCTTCTTCTTCGCTAATGATCTCCTTATCTACGTTTTTTGAGCAAAACAAGCAACTCTGGCCACCGCGTTTCAGCAGCAGACAGAGTAATGAAAAAATCACATACAGGCCGAACTGACGAATCATGGCCATAACCTTCTTCTTTTCATCCTCCCAGTGAGCCGGAGACGATCGAATATCTCGAAGAACCCTATATCCCTCATCGTGGTTAATAAGCCCCCCTATGAAATTCTCATTAAGAGCGTTAGCTGCCGTTACTGCACTGGAAGTGCTCCGCTTACGTAAGCAGATTGAAATATTATTTCGAATCTTAATGAGTTCTAGCTTCTTGTAATTGAAGAATAGTTTATCAGTTCTACAACCTCTCCTATCTACATTTCGAAGCTCTGATCTAACAATGGTTGTAAAACTTTGCGAAGATTGTCTTTGACGCCTGCATAAATAGTGGGAAAGGATAACTCTTCCGAGTCAATGTCTAGAATCATGTCGAGAGGTCGTTGGCCTTGACCTGGTGCGATTTTGATAATCCTATCATCAAATGGTATGTTATTTTCAAGCAGAGTTTCCTGACCTCCAGGGTTGAGCTCTTCGGCTTCAACTTCCTCGTCGGGATGGGCTGGCTCCGTATCTACATTCCTATCTCTATTCTGCATACTTTCTAAAAAGGCTGCGTCTGCTTGAGATGCTACGAAAGGAACAATATCGGATGTGAAACCAGAGATCCATTGCTCGTTAACTACGACATTATGCTTTTTATACAAATCTGTGGTAACTAAATAACGAAGTGCTTCCAAAAACGGAGTTTTGAAGGTCTAATGGTTTCAGCCATGAAAGCATGAAGATACTCTTTCTGCGTTTGAGGTGGAGCTGAATAACCTGGGCTTCATGGAAATTCGTGGAAGCTCCCTTCATGATATCGCTTACCGAAATAGGGACGTTTACCACTGCCCCTTTAATGGCATTTTGACCTCGCCCCCCAGGCAATATAGGCTTAATTATCATAAATGGAAGTCGAGGAGAAATCAGTCGTTCCTCTAATGGAGTAAGCCCCTTTAAGCAGTCGGGCAGCTTGGGGAAATCTAATTCATTGAAGAAAAAAAGGCCTTATACGCTTCTTAATGTTGCTATGACATGTTCTGCAGAATTTTAATGTTGGGCAATCAGAAGGGAATTCTAAAAGGCTTTCAAGAGCGAAAATTTCACCACTAAACTCGCAATCACTTTCTAAAAGGACGCGAGGAATCTTACAAATTTGTTTGGGGAACCACAGGCCTTTGCAAGAAAGGCAAACCTGATCAGGACCCAGCTTTACATTCCTGTTATAAACTACTTTTAGAGCTTCTAGGCCACTAAGCCTGATTCTGGGTTCTATCTGAGCCCTATCTTCCTGGGAGACATTTGCTCGTTCCTGCTGCATTCGGGAGGCGTTTCTTAAATTTTGCTCAACTCTATTGCTGCTATCGCTCCTATATTGGCTAAAGTCTCTGACTAGCAGTTCTGGCAGCGTCAATTTCTAACTGTCGTGCTGCGGCACGAGCAGCTTGGCGTGCCAGAGTGTCTCAACGCGCTCGCGAGATACGCCTACGATCTACTAAACTCCGTTCTTGGACCCTGCGAACTCTATCCTGCTCTCTTTCTAACATGCGTCTCCTTTCATTATTTATACGTATGCGTTGTCGCCTCTCTGTATTCCGTTCCTGCTCTCTTGTCCTATAGTCCAAGTCCTGTCTACGTCTGGACCGACGCACAGTATTGGCTACTTGCTCCTCATGTCTAATCTGTGCGTCTGATCGCCTAACTATATGTCCTACAGTGTTCTGTTCCTGCTCTCTTATCCTATAGTCCAAGTCCTGTTAGAAATACCGACGCACAGTATCGGCCACTTGCTCCTCGTGTCTAATCTGTGCGTCTGTTCGCCTAACTATATGTTCTCCTGTATTCTGTTCTTGCTCTCTTGCCCTATAGTCCAAGTCCTGTCTTCGTCTGGACCGACGCACAGTATCGGCCACTTGCTCCTCGTGTCTAATCTGTGCGTCTGTTCGTCTAACTATATGTTCTGCACTGTTTTGTTCCTGTTCTCTTGTCCTATAGTCCAAGTCCTGTCTTCGTCTGGACCGACGCACAGTATCGGCCACTTGCTCCTCGTGTCTAATCTGTGCGTCTGTTCGTCTAACTATATGTTCTGCAGTGTTTTGTTCCTGTTCTCTTGTCCTATAGTCCAAGTCCTGTCTAAATCTGGACCGACGCACAGTATCGGCCACTTGCTCCTCGTGTCTAATCTGTGCGTCTGTTCGCCTAACTATATGTTCTCCTGTATTCTGTTCTTGCTCTCTTGCCCTATAGTCCAAGTCCTGTCTTCGTCTGGACCGACGCACAGTATCGGCCACTTGCTCCTCGTGTCTAATCTGTGCGTCTGTTCGCCTAACTATATGTTCTCCTGTATTCTGTTCTTGCTCTCTTGCCCTATAGTCCAAGTCCTGTCTTCGTCTGGACCGACGCACAGTATCGGCCACTTGCTCCTGACGTCTAATGCGAGAGTCTGTTCGTCTCAGTACATGTTCGACGGTATTTTGTGCCTGCTCTGTAGCCCTATACCTTTGGCTCCGTCTCCGTTTGAACCGACGCTCAGTGTTGGCCACTTGCCCCTGTCGTGTTCTCAATTCTACTCTTCTTTCTATATTTTCTACAGATTGGTTCCGTATACGTACCGACTGACGGACGGACACCTGTCGTTTATTCTGTGCATTTATGCCATAACTATTGCCTACAGTATTCTCTACCTGTTCACCAAGGATGGCTGCCTGCTCTTCCTGACCTACACCGGAAACCTGCCAAGCAGTCACTTGATTTTGTCCCTCCGTCTCTAGCTCTTGATTTCTAACGGGTTCAAAGAACTCAGGGCCTGCCTCTGTTAAAAGTTCCCTATTTTCAACAAATTCCCTAAGCTAAATTTCCTACATTTTCTAAATTTTCTAAATTTTCTAAATTTCTACCTCCTATTTTGATCTGTATCTAAGTTTGCGTCTCTGAGACAGCTGAGAAGCAGATATCTTATTCCTACGAGGCATGATAAAATGTATGTAAAAAAGAATTAAGTAAAAATAAAAAAATATATGTATATAATAAAATATATAATATATATATATAAATATATATATATATATATAGTTAAATATACGACACTCGAGTTTAAGTTTTAAACTAAGATTTATTTATTCACTTAAACTTATCGTACAATGGTTAGTTAATTTCCCCGACGATGACTAAAGGTCAGATGTCTTGAACGGATTTAACTTGATTGAATTCTCCGACGGTGTCGCGATTGACGTTTGTCTTGAACAGAACTGAAGTCCCTACTTAGATGTAGACTATTTATATTACGATGCTCGGAAGATTCGGAGGCGATGGCTTCTGCGTCGGCTTCGGCTTCGGAGATGGAGTACGTGACTCGATCGAAGTTTTGGAAGGCGGCTTTTTATGAAAGGCTTCCGTTGCGTATGATCGGTGTTGCATTACTTGGGGTGGATGTGGCCTCTTTGGTTTTGTGCCCAATTCTGATTGGTGAGCTAGGATGGCGTGGTTCTTGAGAATCGATTAGTAATTGATCTCTGGAGGGTGGCGTGATTCTAGTACGGCTGGAAGCGCGGCATCTATTGTTTTATGTTCGACTCCTAGCTTAGGTGTTTGTTTACATTGCCGGCTATCGGCTACAAGTGGTCCCCTTCGAGTGTGGGATTGTTTATGGGATTCGAAGCTGAGGGTGTTGGATTGTTTATAGTATGTGGGTGCAGGGTAACAGACATAGATAAGGGTATGCGGAGCATGGACTATAGATATGTCACTCCCCATCGTTAGATTTAAGCCTGTCCTCAGGCGATTATCCTTGATATAGTTCAGGTGCATTTGAAACTGTGCACGCTGGGGATTCCTCGTCTTCGTTTAGAGATGTTTCTATGTGTGAGTCGGGTTTAGGGCTTATTGCTTTTACTTAGATTAAACAATTTGTAACTTAATCCTACTATGATTATGACAAATAGCAGTAATGAGGTTACATGTAATACATTATTAAATCGCGTATTTTCTATTACGATTTCTTTGGTTTGCAAATAAGACAATGGTTTGATTTTTGTTACGATATTGTTGATGTATATACTTTGTGCAAATTGTGGTATTGAGTTAGATATTAAGAATTCATTTAATTGTATACTGCAATTATGTATTTTATTAATGCGTTGCTTCTACTTTTATTTCTTGGTTTAGGCAATCTTGGTTTAATATGGTTTTGGTAATTTCCAAGTTAACAATATATTGGGTTCTATGAAACTTACTTGAAAGTTTTGGTGTGCTTTGGTGTATGGACATTTTGTTGCTATTTGCTTGACTATTCCTGATATACATTCGTCATTTATTTTTCGTTTTGATTCTTTCTCATATACCTCGTTGTCTAGAACGTAATAATTCTTTTGCGTTAGATCAGTAAGAATGTTATTGTCTTCATCTGGATATGGTACAATTTTAAGTATAGGAATATTTCTGATCTCTCGTGGGATGTTGGAAATTATTAGTATTTCGTTAGTGTCTGATTTCAACCAGGTAGATGTTTTGATATTTAATAATTTCTCTGAATCGATGTGTTTCAGGTAATCTTGCTTTTAATAATTTTGGATTAAAATCCCTAATCTTGTTAGTTGCATGCCTAATTCAATATCCTCTATATACTCAGTAAAATGTTGAAGGTTAAATATTAGTATTTCTAATTGCTTATTTCTATCATTATCCTTGTTTAATTTATTGACAACTTCTATGCCAGAATTTACTGCTTGAATTATTAAGTTTAGTTCATTAGCTTGGACACTGTGGCTAGCCAGATTTTCTATTTTCCCTTCTAGTTCGACTTTATCATCTTGATCTAACGTTCCAAATAGATATTTATAGATTGTGCCTACTGCATTTATAAGGCCTCTTTTGTTTCTTTTGGCTATTTTTATGCCGTTGAATTCACGTTGCAATTTCTCGACTAAATATTGAACTTGGATTACGTTATTAAATTGGGTTGCCTGGTCTAGTAAACTTTGATATATTTCATCTGTTCTTTTATATTAATTGTTAAATAATGATATTCGTAATTAAGGGGTATATTAATGGTATCTGTTTTGAATATGAGATACCCATTCCTTGAGTTGATGGGATCTATCTCTATATTCTGTCCGGTAGAGTAGACTGTAGGACGGTGAACATTAGTAAGAATATAATCTTAATCATGTTGTAGCTCCAGATTCCCATTACTTTTCGGGTACTCTGCAATTATCGTATTTACTTTTATTAGATTTTTTTTCTTTTCTTTTGAATTTTGTTTTATAGTGGGTGATTTTCCTCCCCTATTTTTCTCTTCAAAGTGTTTTTCGTCTACCCTTCCGAATTTCTCCTGTCCTTTGAACGGATTGGTTGTTTTGTTTTAACTAATGGTGCGCTCTTGTAGCGTGTGTCTACTTCAAAGTCGATTCTATCGTTATTCAAATGATTGATCTTTCTAACCTTATTCAGTTGGGTGTTATAATCTGGTAGTCCGGCGTAAAGGAAGATATCAGCTGGGGATCTTTTTGTAGTATTATGAACCGTTTTATGGTTATAAGTGTATAGAATTAACTCGAATTTTGTGAGCCTGTTCTCTATGTTATCCTCGCTTGAAATAATTCTTAATTTTTCGTTGATCGTTTTATTATGTAGACGTTCTACATCAGAAACTCCGTTTTTGCTGGTAGTGATTTCGATTTTCACATTTTCCGCATTCAACCATGCTTGCAATGCTGCGCACATAAAGGCTGAATCTTTGTCGGCTTTAATTCCCTGGGCTTGCCCATTTCGCTAAAAACTTTTATGATGGCTCTCTTGGTTTCTAACCAGTCACGACTTTTAACTTCTACAAGGGTAGCGAATTTAGAATATACATCAATGCATGATAGAAATTGTTGATTGCCTACCAAATAGAAATCCATGACATACTTTTCTCTGATGTTTTGTATTTCGGGGGTGATTTCGAAGGTTAGTTTGGTGTTACGATGCTCTGTTTTAGCAACGTTGCACGTGGGACATTCATTGATGAAATTTTGGATTAACTTTTGATAATCGGGGTAGTAGAACTTTCCTTTAAACCAATTAGTGGTCTTTTCGATACCTGGGTGAAGTAGCTCTTTATGATTCTTCAATATTTGTTCCTTGAATTCGGAGTAGTTCGGAATATTTATGAGTTTAGTGCTGGACTTAATCAGTTTAGTCAAGAAGCTGGGACTGATTATCTCCAGGAACGCCCTTTGGAACAGTGGGAAGTCTATTTCATTATGGAAATATAATGCACTTTTTTGGTACACACATATTCCTTTATTATATCTTTTGGTAATGTCTCTGTCATTTCAGTGTATGTGATTTGTATCAGTACCTTGTGGAAATAGTGGGATGTTTCTACCTTGTCCTCGTTACCTTTAATCAGTTCTATTTGCCTATTATAGTAATTGATTGGTCTCTCTGTAAGTGGAATATAATTTGTATTATCTTCTTGCGCGCTATGGACCGTTGCAAGAATCACTATTAATGGATTCTCCCAGTAGGTTTTCGTTAATTTTTACTTGTGATAGCGCATCGGCTACATGGTTTTCCTTTCCTGGTAGATATTTTATTTTGAAGTCAAATTCATTTAATTTGATCTTCCATCGTTGTAGTTTCATATTTGGTTCCTTGAGGTTATTTAACCATACCAAGGGTTTATGATCACTTAATATTTCAAACGTTCTACCAAACAGGTATGATCTGAAATACTTAGTTGCCCAAACTATGGCTAGTAGTTCCTTTTCTATTGCTGAATAATTGATTTCGTGTTCATTGAGAGTTCTACTTGCGTAGCAAATGGGTTTGTGGTCTTGTGACAACACCGCATTAATGCAATGTTACTTGCATCGGTTGTTACCGTGAACATTTTTTACGAAATCTGGGAATGCGAGTATGGGGTCAGAGGTGATAAGTACTTTCAACTTTTCCAAGGCCCCGACGTATTTTTCCTCGGTTGGGTCTATGACTGCTCGTTTTTTAATTTGAGTGTCATTGGTTTTGCTATATTAGCGAAATTAGGAATGAACTTCCTATAAAATCCACATAAGCCTATGAATGATTTTATTTTTGTAGTTGTATTAGGTATGGGGAAGTTTACTATAGCGGATATTTTCCCTGGATTAGGGACTACTATGCCGTTAGTTGTTACTACATGGCCTAGGAATTCCGTTTCTTTCTTCAGAATTCACACTTATCCATTTGAAGTTTAAGGTTTGCATCTCTCAACTTTCCAAAGACCTTTTAAGCGACAATAAATGTTCTTCCAATGATGTGGAATAGATAATGATGTCGTCTTTCAGGTACACCAGGCAATCTTTGAAAATTAAATCTTCTAATAGATTGTTCATGCACCTTTGAAATGTGGCGGGGCTGTAGTTAGTCTAAATGGCATACGAGTGAACTCGTAATGACCTTGCTTGGTAGAGAAAGCTGTTTTGAATTGAGCTAGGTTCCATTGGAATTAGGTGGAATCCTTTAGCTAAATCAATGGTAGTGAAATACTGACACCTCCCTAGTTTGTCTAGTATTTCATCCATTCTTCCACTAGGAAATTTATCCTTGATTGTCACCTCGTTTAGACTTCTATAATCTACTACCATTCGATATTTTTGCTTTCCTGAAGCATCTATTTTCTTTGGTATCATAGAAATGGGTGCACAATAGAACTATCCACTTACGAATGATCCCCTGTCTAATCATGTCTTTGATTTGCTGATTCACTTTTGATCGTGTATTTGAGCATATTTGTATGGTCGACGGTATACAGGATCTTCGTGATGGGTTTTAATTTCGTGCTTTATTGTACTAGTGAAGGCCGTCAGCCATCGGGTGCTACAGGGGGACAAACGGATGACGGGTCGGCTCGCACAACTGTGAACTCGGAACTGAGGCGCGGCCGCTCCGGTTAGTAATACCCGGTGCGGTCCGCGTCTTATACCCCCTAGGGCACAGAGGGTTGCGAGCGAACCGTCACCCGCCGTAACTGTGCACACCGGTGGAAGTGCGACTATACTCTCCCCGTGAGGGCGGCTGGAAACAGGTCCTGGCACGGTCATGTCTCTGCTAGGATGCTGGCGAATGGTAGTCGGGCGGAGAGAAGAAAACTCTCAGTGAAATTACCCCAATCCAAGGTGACACTGTTATATGCCGAGGGATGCATGGCCGGGGGGGTGCCCGGTCGCTAATATGCGGACTCTGGATACCTGCCGACCTCCAGTTTAAATCAGGCTTCCCGGGGCAAGCGGGCTATGCCTCGGGTGACCATCCCCTTCCCGCCTACTCGTGGGAACTACTATGCCAAACTATCAAAATATTAAAACAACAAAACCGCAAAGGAGCTCGGTACTCCTCTTAAAGTACCGGAGGGACAAGCCAATCCCTCTGCACCAGCGCCTGGGAAACCGGGTCCAAAGAAGACGGGGAAGGAGACTGAGTCGGTCCACCGTCTTCAGGCAGCAGCCGCAGCGAGGGGGGCCCGAAAAGCCAATCGGGTCCTCCCAAGTCGGGTGGCTCCAAGGGCGAAACGGATACCGGGGTGGCTGCCAAGCAGAGCGTAATCGCGGCTGGTAAGCGCACCGGGACCGAAGAACCCATGGGAGCCCCGGCGGGCAGCGTCTC
Source organism: Drosophila lowei (assembly GCA_008121275.1). Taxonomy (NCBI): domain Eukaryota; kingdom Metazoa; phylum Arthropoda; class Insecta; order Diptera; family Drosophilidae; genus Drosophila; species Drosophila lowei. The sequence continues at coordinate 30,636,645 of CM017781.1, read as the reverse complement.
TGCACCACGGGGAGGAAAGCCGTCGTACCAGGACAGGAGACGAGCGGCTTTCATCCTGTCCAACGATGACCCGAACTTCAGGGCGTCAACCGAAGGAAGAGAGCAGAGGCAGTGGGCCTCCTCAATCCTTCCATTGTTCCAGCCAGCCAAAGCCGGAAAGGGCGCAGCCAAGGCCCCCAACAAGCGGCAACGCTCAGCGGAGGACCCCGCAAATCAGCCAGGCCAAGCCCAGCAAGCCAAGCGGGTGAAGACCCACCTCCCGAACCGGTCGTTCGCTGAGGTGGCGAGGGGCAAGACCCTGATCGGTGTCCTGGACAGGGGCGCCGAGGACGGCCATGTCCCTCGCGATAAGTGGCACCTGGTGGAGAACGAGCTCCAGGACCGGTTCCTACTGGAACTGGAGGAGAACGGCGGACCACCGCCAAAGTGTGAGGACGCAGGGTGGCATCAAGGCAAGGTGAAAGCCATCGCCTGCCAAGACGCTCGCTCTGCGGCCCTCTACATGAAGGCGGTGGCGGCCCTCAAAGAGGTCTATCCAGGGGCGAAACTGGAGGCCGTGAAATGGGAAGATGTCCCCAGCCGCCCGAGAGCCAGAGCATGGGTCTCGGCTAAGCCTGCAGAGCCTGAGAAGATCCTCAGGTTACTGCAGGTCTGCAACCCCCCCACTTCCTACAGCCGATTGGAAGGTGGCTAAGGTGGAGGATATCCAAGGGCAGAGGCGCCAGATCATCCTCGTCCTAAATGAGGAATCCATTGATCTCCTGGCAAAGACGGACGGTGTAGTGGATTATGGCTACAAGAAGGTCACCATATCCACTTACAAGTCCGATCGCAAGGGCAGGCAAGCGGAGGTCGAGCCAGACCCGGAGCTGCCGGAGATCCCGAAAGAGGGGGCCTCGTGCGAGGAGGACAACCCGGCGTCGGATGCGGCGTCCATGATGTCGGACGACATCTTGGACGATTACGCGTTCGACGAGAGCGACCTAGCCAGAGGTCTCAGCCACATCGTTGTCGGGGAGGAGCCAGAGTCCCCCGACAGCGACCTAGAACAACAATGGTGGAGGCGAGCCTCAGGAATGTCGTTGACGCTCCTGCAGATAAACCTCCACCATTGTAAGGCAGCATGCGCTGCTCTACTGCTCCACCTGGCCAAGGGTGGAGCCGACATAGTCCTCATTCAGGAGCCCTGGATCCTCGGAAACAGGGTCTCCGGTCTGAGGACTTCCGACTACAAGCTATACGTAGCTGAAACCGCAGGTAAAATTCGTACCTGCATTCTTGCAAAAAGAGAGTTGCACTTATTTTTTGCTCCCAAATTTCAGCAATGAAGACCACACCGCAGTGAGCCTCGAAGGCCAGGAGCGCTCACTGAGGATCTGCTCCGCATACATGGGGCATGATCAACCAGACCCCCCACACGCGCCTCTCCGGGCTCTAATCGCAGACTGCTCGGCCAAGGACATCGGCCTAATTGTGGGGTGCGATGCCAATGCACATCACTGTCAGTGGGGAAGCACTGACACAAACGAAAGGGGTGAGTACCTTTTCAGTTAAACCACTCAGATGGTCTTATTAAACCGGGGTAGTGATCCCACCTTTATTATTAAAACCGCAAGGAGGTCCTGGACCTCACGCTTGCCTCTCATGAGATACAGCGTAACATTGTATCCTGGAGGGTCCTGGAAGAGCACTCCTTCTCGGACCACAGGTACGTGGAAACTGTTTTCTCCTTCTCAGTACCGAAGCCAGTTCGATTCCGGAACATCAGGCGGACAAACTGGACTCGGTACTCTGATTACCTCTGTCGTGTTCTCCTGAGCCCCCATCTGAGGAGGAGTTCTCCACGGAGGCCACGACTCGTCTTCTTAAGATCTTTACCGACGCCTGCAATAAGGCGCTCGACAAAAGCATGCCCCTCTGGCAAGAACAGAGGCCGGAAGAAACCTGAATGGTGGAATCCGAAACTGGGTGAACTCCGGAAAGCCTCCCGGAGACTCTTCAATAAAGCTAAGGCTGAAAACGTTGAGCAAAACTGGGCCGAATACAAGGCCAGTCTGTCAACCTACAACAAAGAACTTAGAAAAGCCAAACGCGCCTCCTGGCGTAAGTTCTGCAGCGAAATCGAGAACAACTCAGAAGCCTCGCGCTTGAGCAGAGTTCTCTCGAAGACAACACCCACCCTGGGCTACTTGAAGAACACCGACCAGTCGTGGACTACGTCCAGCGATGAGTCGCTAAATCTTCTCCTAAATACCCACTTCCCTGGCTGCGATGAAAACAGACCCAACTACCTCGCGCCTCCTTCTGTCGCCTCAAATGCCATCCTGAGCCTGCTAAGCCAGGAGAAACATTTCCTGGGCGATCAGAAGCTTTAAACCCTACAAGTCCGCGGGGCCAGACGGCATTTTCCCCTGCCCAACTGATTCACGCGGGACATAAAGCCATTAACTGGCTCAAAATAATTTACGAGGGAATCTTTTCCCACGGGTGCATTCCTGACACCTGGCTTCAGACCAAAGTCGTATTCATACCCAAGGCAGGCAAGCCCTCGCACACTGCCCCAAAAGATTTCAGACCCATTAGTCTATCGTCTTTTCTTCTAAAGGCGATGGAGCGGCTCCTGGGGCTGCATCTCACGGCGTGCATTCCGCCCAGTCTGATCTCAGACTCCCAGCATGCCTATCGGAAGGGAAGATCCACCGAAACGGCCCTACACTCGATCACATCGATCATCGAAGCGTCCCTTAACTTTAAGGAGTACACCCTGGTAGCCTTCCTCGACATAGAAGGCGCCTTTAACAACATCCTTCCGACCGCCATCACGGGCGCACTGACGGATCTGGGCGTTGACTCCAGGACGGTGAGCCTGATCGATCAGATGCTACAATGCAGGACGGTTGAGGCATCACTGGGGACGTCAACGTCCACCAGATTTGTCAGCAGAGGAACACCGCAGGGCGGAGTCCTCCCGCCCCTCCTATGGAACGTGGCAGTGAACACACTGCTGCGGGAGATAGAGGGGGTGGCTGCCGCGTGGTGGCGTATGCGGACGATGTTGCCATAGCATTCTCCGGAAAATTTCCGCAGACGTTGTGTGAGTGCATGACAAGTATTCTCACGAAAATGTCGAAATGGGCAGACAAATGCGGGTTAGGCGTCAACCCGTCCAAAACGGAACTGGTGCTTTTCACTAAGAAGTACAAAGTCCGGGTACTGATTCCCCCAAGACTATGTGGGGAAACGCTTCAGCCTTTAGCAACAACGCCAAGTATCTTGGCCTAATCATCGATAGAAAGCTCGATTGGAAAATGAGCATAGAGGATATAGTAAAGAAGGCCCACAGTGGCTCTCTATACATGCAGAAAAAACATCGGACTAAAACAGGGAATGACCCCTTATATAGTTCGGTGGCTTTACACCGCCATCATACGACCAATCATGCTCAATGGAGATGGTGGTAACCGGTGGCCAGCCCATTAAAAAAATCCTGCCTTTACAGATGGTAGGACAGCTGGCCGCAGAAGTGATAATTGTCGACAGGCCGAAATCAGCTGAGGTAAGGGTTGCTAAAATTTGACAACCTAGAGGGCGTAACCTCAACAAAATAAAGTTGAAAGTGTTTATAGGTCTATGAGTATAGCCGTTTCTGTGGAGATAACCTCTTCTGTGGGCGTTCAAGCCCAGTGAACCGCCGGAGTCTGGATTAATATGTGTGCATCCGCGGATACCGCTGCCATTGCGCAAAAGATTTCCTGCGGTAATTGCCGATCAGCACCTCGCCGTGATACGGCGCCGTAAGGTCCCCCACGTTTCCGGCAACAGAGAGTGACAGGCAAAGTGGAGTTCTTCAACTCGCCGGGAAATCACAGGCGTCAGCACACTGGTTCATCGCTTTTCCCGGATCAGCCGAGAGGGGCTGTAGATTCCACGTGCCGCATCAACAAGCGATCCGTAACCGAGACCGCGTCCACTACTCGTGGGCTGAGGCTGTCTCGTCCCGTTGGCCGCTCCTTGTCCCCAACCGTCGACCGCGTCGCCCGGCGAGGAGTGTGTGCTGGCGAAACAAGGCCTTTTCGAACCTTGCAACGCCTAATTTCAACATAAACTTTTAAAGAAACTTCAGTTGTTCGGTTTCCGCTTCAATAGAGCTCCGTGTTCATAGAGTTTCGTCGACGTAGAATAGCCAGGCAATCCGATGAGCTTCGCCAAACCCATCGGGTTACCCGGTCAGTAAACTGATCAAGCTGCGGACTAATCCGTCGAATCCGTCCGAGATTCACATCCGTGGAACGAGACCCGATGATCGTTCTTTTAGACAGAGTCTAAAGTTCCTAAGATTTAGCATTAAATATTAGAAAGGTCTCTTCGCATTAAGCATTGATATAAAATTCTGTAAGGAAATTGTAGAAATTATAAGAAATCCAAAACGTCAATAAGAGAAAAAAAAACGAGGGGGAACGTTGTGAGTTGCTGCTGCGACCGCAACTCTACATTTATACCCGATACATAGTCAGTATGCATTCATTAAACGACAAAGAGTGCGTGCGAGAGAGACAGAAAATAGCCACTGCAAATTGATTTGTTACTTTTGGCTATAATAATAATCCGATCTGATTCGGATTCGGCAAGATTCGGAAATCTGGTAGATTCTCTTTGATTGTGCGTTTTTAATTTTCTCCTATCTTCAAAATTGTGGTTGCCACAGATTTTCGTTGTTTATGGCTGCGGAAGGGGGTGGGGCGAAATTTTGAAACACACTTGTAGCAGTGAGCTGTCAACAGTGAGTTCTGCCGTGAAAAATTACAAATAGTTTTGTAGCAGTGAGAGCTCGACAGTCAGGTCTAATAGTCTCTTAGATCTGTGGATGCCACAGATTTTCGTCCTATGCGGGGGCGGAAGGGGGTGGGGCGAAATTTTGAAACAAATCTGTCAAGGTCCGATATCATAGGAATGTGGATACCAAATTTGGTTGCTCTAGCTCTTATAGTCTCTGAGATATAGGCGCTAATCTTTTGCGCTAAGCAAAGCCGGCTATGATACGTGTGTGTTAGAGAGAGACGGGGCGAGAAAAAATGAAATTGTTTTCTTCATTCTGGCTATAATAATGATACGATCCAACTCAGATTCTGCAGTCTAGAAGATAAACTTATTCTCTACGATTCTGCGTTTTTAATTTTGTCGTATCTTTAAAATTGTGGATGCCACAGATTTTCGTTCTTTGTGGGGGCGGAAGTGGGCGGGGCGATGTTTTGAAATATACTTGTAACAGTGACATATCACAGAAGTCTGGATACAAAATGTGGTTGCTCTATCTCTTATAGTCTTTGAGCACTAGGCGCTGATAGGGACGGACAGACGGACAGACGGATGGACGGACAGACGGACAGACAGACATGGCTCAATCGACTCGGCTATTGATGCTGATCAAGAATATATATACTTTATGGGGTCGGAAACGCTTCCTTCTGGACGTTACACACATCCATTTTCACCACAAATCTAATATACCCCAATACTCATTTTGAGTATCGGGTATAATTATCGGATCAAGGCATAGTCACGTAGACATGAAGTCAAAAAAAGTTTCGCGGAAGCACTAACATCATCTCTTCTACTCTCTTCCCCTATCCTTTTCCGATTCGTTTTCTTTTATCTTTCTGTCGTTCTACCGGTAGTTTTAGCGCCGTAAAGTCGCAGCACGCTCAATTCTTAGAACAATCGTTAAAATTATCGCCGTGATAGTGTTGCTAGTAGGAGACGATCTGTAAGAGCAAGAACCACCACCCCAAAGCCGACGAGCTAGAGCCGGAACATCTAAAGCGTGCCCCGCCTTTGCAGATCGCCCCTCCTCTCCGTCTAGTGTAGACAAGCGTTACACTTTACAAAACTCAGCAGAGTTCAACGCATGGCAGGGCTATGCATAACTGGCGGGCTACGCAAAACTCCAGGTGAAGCCCTGGATACCATGCTGGACCTCCTTCCCATAGAGCTCATGGGAAAGATGGTTGAAACACTTTCCGCCCTCTGAATGAGGGAAGCCAAACTATAAAAAGCATCCGCGTTTGGACAGTCGGAAATCCTGACGAGACTCCCGCAATTACCAGAGAGGACTGATTTCTCTATCCCTAGTGATCACCTCTCGTCGCTTTTCCAGGTGTCAATCCCACCTAGGGAGGACTGGGAGATGGGCGAACCAGGACCTGCAAATGCGGTCCACTTCTGCACTGATGGCTCAAAGTTAGACGGCCGCATGGGTGGAGGAGTCTACTGTAACGAGCTAAACATCAGTCACTGCTTCAGGCTCCCGGATCACTGTAGTGTGTTCCAAGAGGAGGTTGAGGCAATCAAAGAGGCAATTTCCATTGCCTCCAAACTACCCCTAGAAACTCAGCTAGTATGCGTCTTCTCGGATAGCCAAGCAGCTGTTAAAGCTTTAGGTTCATCATCGTCAAACTCAGCGACTATAAGTGACTGCCGTAGGTCTCTGAACGAGATCGCAGAGCAGTTAGATCTCTTCCTTATATGGGTCCCCGGTCACAGGGACATTGAGGGGAACGACGCCGCCGACGAGCTAGCCAGGCAGGGTACTACGATTCCTCTCTTATCGGAGAGGGAGCAAGTAGCGATGCCTTTGGCTACGTGCAGGCTTCTCACTCACGAACTGTTCGAGCAAACTGGGAAAAGTTGAAAAAGACAGTTACTTCGAAGCTCGCGACCCTAACCAACGAGTTACTGGACGCCTACCACGCATCGTGCAAACCCTGCAGAACGAAGAAAAGGTCCAAGCCACTCTATTGGAATCGGGATCTGTCTCTCCAAAGGAACAACCTCAAAGAATTCTTCAAGATCGCACTTAGGAGCTACAAGAAGGAAATACGCAAAGCACAACCGAACTCGTGGAGGACCTTCTGCTCCAACATCGAGAAAGTACCAGAAACCGCACGGCTCCGGAAGCTCCTTTCAAAGCAGCCCACCATACAGAGCCAATTAAAGCTAGATAAAGGACAGTGCACAGAGGGCAGTGATGAAACCCTAAGCACCGAGGTCGCTGATGCCAATGAGCACCAGGACCTAGCAACCGAGGAACAACACCCTCCAACAGATTTGTTAACCACTAAGCGAATCCACAGGGCCATAGAGTACATTGCGGGCACAAAAGTACCAGGGCTGGAAGGGGTATTCCAAGCCATGATGCAGGTGACCAAAGAGGTGATTACCCCATGGCTTTCCGCAATATAGACAGCATGTTTAAGCACGGTCTATATCCCTATCCAATGGAGAACCTCGAGAGTTGTCTTCCTCCCAAAGGCAGGAAAGTGCAGCCACGTGAGTCCCAAGGAATACAGACCGATAAGCCTTACCTCCTTTCTACTAAAAACACTGGAAAAGCTGTTGGATTTACACATCAGGATTGAGGTAGGGGAACTGATGTCAACTAACTAACATGCCTATACCAAAGGGAAGTCGGTGGAGACAGCATTACACTCGGTAGTAGCAACCATTGAGACCGACCTGCACAATTAAAAGTATGCACTGGGAGTATTTGTTGACATCTCCGGAGCATTTAATAACGTGGCTACAAACGCAATAACAAGTCGCCTGGAAGCGACTAACACACACCCAGCAATCAACCTGTGGATAAAGAACCTCCTAGGTTGTAGACGGGTGCAATCGGAGTGGGGCACCACTTCCATGGTAAAAGAGGCACACAGAGGCACACCCCAGGGTGAAGTCCTGTCGCCCCTCCTGTGGAATCTGGTGGTCGACGACCTCATGAAAAGATTTGAAAGGAAAGCCCCAAAAATAACAGCTTATGCAGGTGACATAAGCATACTTATTACAGGTGTATGTCCATCGACCCTCAGCTCCTTAATGGATGTACACTCAGGGAGATACGTGAGTGGGTGGAAGAAGTAATACTCAACGCGGACAAGACGGACCTCATTCTCTTTACCAAGAGTTACAAGGTACCGATATGGACCCCCCCGAAGATCAATCAAACTACGCTAACCCCAAAAACACAAGTCAAATACCTGGGCACAGTACTGGATAGCAAACTGGCATGGAGACGCAATGTAATGGAAAGGGTGAAGAAGGCCACCATTGCGCTTTCTGCATCCAAGAAGATGCTCAGCAGCACATGGGGCCTGTCACCTGCTCTAATGCATTGGATTTACATCTCGGTGGTGCGACCAACTCTGCTGTATGGAGTCTTAGTGTGGTGGCAAGCTATAGGAAAGAAAACGTATCATAAGCTTATGGAAAGGACTCAGCGACAGGCTCTGCTCTGTATTACAGGGGCGCTGAGGTCAACCCCAACAAAAGCACTCGAAACCCTACTTGAAATCGAACCCCTAGACATCGACGCTCGTCTGACTGCAGGAAAGGCAGCACAACGCCTCATCGCTTCAGGAAATCTGTCGCCACAAGGATACGGGCATAGTTTAATTGGAAGGGAAATGACCAGATCAACTGATTACAAGACCCCCCAAACTTGCCTCGACGTAAAAACAACCGCATCTTTGGGACCTGAAGACTGGAAAATCGGAAGGGACCAAACTGAGCACCTCAATATATATACGGACAGCTCCAAGATGGACGGAGGAGTAGGAGCGGGCCTATACTGTACAGACCCTGAGATAAGGCTGTCATATAAGCTACCGGACCATTGCAGCATATTCCAGGCAGAGGTTTTTGCCATCAGGAAAGCAGCAGAGGTCGCTCTTTTCACTGAAAGAGCACACGATGCGGTCAACCTATTCGTCGACTGCCAAGCGGCGATAAGATCCATGCAGTCGTCCGCGGTCAGCTCCAGAAGTGTCTTGGCGAGCAGGGAGGCACTAGATACCCTAAGCACGACAAAGTCAGTGCGGATCTACTGGGTCCCCAGCCACCAAGGCATCGAAGGAAACGAGGCGGCGGACGTACTAAGTAAGGAAGGCGTTGGGCTGACGAACGGGAGAACCAAGAACGTGCCTGTCTCCCTTAGAACGCTACAAAGCGATCTAGAGATGCAGGCCAGACTACAGACCGAAAGCAGGTGGAGGAGTACTACCACCTGTAGAATCACGAAAACCATGTGCAAAGAACGCACTGGAAAACTCAGTCACAGTCAATTGATTAACATAGTAACTGAATTAAATGTTTATTGTATTGTTGGTATATAGAACAAGAGCGAGAGGTGTGCCGCTTCGATAACGATAGAGTTAGATATAGCACGAAAGCACGACAAATAAGTTGGCATAGAACGATTCAAAGACGATGTCAATTGAAGACGCGAGGGGTTGTTTCAAGACGGTGTGGGATTGAAAACTAGAATCCAAGACGATATGCAATGCCAAGTACCAGACTTGTCAAGGGCAGGCGGCCCGAATTGCCGTGCTTTAATGCAAGCGAGGCTTCGACTAGAGCGCGACAGATTGAGCGAGCGAAAGTCAAGGAAAGACAGAAAGGTGCGAGAATATATATAAGTACATATGTAGATGACAATGTGGTACAGTGGGCAGTGCAAATAACGAACAATAATATGGTTTTCCTCTACTGGTGCACCACTGACTATAATCTATGGATTATGGGCAAACATTGGACCCAACAGTACCTACGGTAGATAATTGATACGGTGTAAATTTCATAGAAAGCAATTCTTGTTTAAATAATACATTGCGCTTGTGCTTATCTTGACTAGAAAAAATTAAAAAATATTTTTGGTTTTAATGCATTACTGAAATTTTTCCAATCCATCAAAGAATGGCGTGAACCTTTACCTTGACTTTGTGAAGCTTGTAAATTTAGTAAATCTAATGAAAATGTGAATGTAAATAATGAAACAGAAATGCCGAAGTACGTAGACTTCCCATACATAGAAATATTTTTTCATATTTGTTAGTTTTGTTTTTGTGTGTTTGATGTAGGCTTTCCAATACTAAAGAAAAATTAACCAATTTGCCTGTCTATTGTGGATAAAAACCATTTTTTTGCCGACATCTAACTATGTGTATTAATGTAGAAAGTGTATATTTATAGAGGTCTTTTAAATTATTTGCGACCTTTTGCACTTTTGCGGGAATTTTCATATTGTAGGTTAGGCTGAAATTTTCTATGAAACGCTGCTCAATATTTGGATTGACCTTGATTTTTAAGCATCTGAAGACATATATTTAACTCAAGAACGAAGAAAAACGATCAAAATAATGATCTTAAATCCAAAGCAGTTTGCGGTAGAAATATACAAAATTTATAAAAGTTAATTTCTAAAATAAGCATAAATAGAAGAAATATATAAATACTTATCAAATAACCACCTCAATAATAATGCTCTACTAAACCAAAACAACTAGAGAAAATTGCCCCTTATTTGGGTGGTAGCGGTTGTCGTACCGGTCTGAAATTTATCTCAGCTAATAAACATATCATTACAATATCAAGTCTCTAACTTCATTTTTCGAACTTATACCAAAATATCAGCTGTATGACCAATGTGCGGTGGTCCGATTTGGCCAGTTTTGACGAAAGAAAGAATAGTTTCATAAAAGAATAGTATGGCGATGTTGCTAATACATATGTATATCTTCAAAACACACAGACATCGCTAGATCAACTTGTTGTCCTGAGCTAGAATATATGAAGATTGGCGTATCAAAAAATTAATTTTTCAATAATTAAATAAATATTTGATATTTAAGGTTGGACTTTTATTATTTTTTTTTACTGACCAACAATTCAAGACTATTTAAACTTTTGTTGTAAGCATTGTATCGATCAATCCATGTATTAGTCGTCGCCACCAGTCATAACTTCCATAAATTCTAAAAATTTAAAATAGTCATTCAATTCATATGTCTCACCTTCCATGACATTATTTAGCAAACCATCAAAATCTACGGTTCCTGATCCATCCGAATCTATTTCCTCAATCATCATGTCCAGATCATCATTAGTCAGTTTATCATCTAATTCTCGCAGAATTTCTCGAAGGACGCCTGTTGTTATATAACCATTTCCCTCTTTGTCGTAAAGGCGAAAGGCTTCCTTTAATTCTTGCATCATGGCTTCGGCATCCTCTTCAACAAGAAATCGAGCAGCCAATGTCGTAAATTCTTCGAATTCAATCTGACCCGATCCATCTTCATCGACTTCAGCGATAATGTCGGCCAATGTCGCGTCATCCAGTTGGTGACCCAACATGCTGAGAATGGTTCCAACCATAGCAGTATTGATGTAACCATTTTTTTCTGGATCGAATGCATTGAATGCATTGCGAAGCACTGTATCAAAACGTATAAATGAGAAAATCTGAATCGAACGTTGAGAGTATTTAAGCAGACTTACGTTCGATTTGTTCTTTCGTCAATTCATCCTTAAAAAACACGGAAAGTTAAAAAAGTTAATATTTTCATTTAAGCTACATAGTATCTACTAATTATATCTAATTTGATAATACTAGGCAAACAAATTGAACTTTTAATATCCGTTTCGAACCAAACCGACTTTTTCTGATAGATTTGGGGCTTTAAAACTTGTTACTGAATTTTTTTTCAATGTGCGATTTCATATTCAAAAATTTTTAAAACTTGTTGTTTTTATTTTTTTTCAGAGGTTGTGCTTTTTCCACATAACTCAAGTATCTTACACGTGGTGGTATTAAATTGCATTTCTGAAAAGCTGATAAATTCAGCTATAAAACGGACTCAAACACTTTGTAGGTTCAGCTTACCGCCTGGAAAATAGAAAGCTATCAACTTCGAAATCGATAATTTTTTGCGGTATTTTTTCGTTTTGAAAATTGTAACTTTAAAAACTCGGGAAAAGTCGAAAAAAAAAAATGTTTCTTGTGTAGAAAAAAAAAAACCTTGAAAAAAAATCAATTAAAATGTTCAAAGCCACCTATCAGAAAAAGTCGGTTTGGTTCGAAGCGGAAATATGGTGTTGCATAGTGTAATTATTTATAAATCTGGCAAAACATAAAAAGTTGGTATTGACAAACAATGTCCTATTCTTTGAGTATAGAAAAAGTCCCCTTGTTTTTTTATATTTTATACCAGGTACTCAAAAATAAATGATGCTTATTCCTAATCAGCATCAAAATCCGAGTCGATAGAGCCATGTCAGTCTGTCTGTCCATCTGTCCGTCCGTCTTGTTTGACGCCTATTTCTCAGAGACTATAAGAGCTAGAGCAACGAAATTTTGTATCCAGACTCCTGTGATACTGAATCAAGTTTGTTTCAACATTTTTCCACGCTCCTTTCCGCCACCACAAAGGCCGAAAATCTAAGGCATCCACAATTTTGAAACTACGAGAGAACCAAGAACGCAGAATCGTAAAGAATGACCATATTTTTTAGACTGAAGAATCTAGATCAGATCGGATTATTATTGAAGCAAGAAGGAACAAATCAATTTGCAGTGATTCACAAGCCCAGCCACGAGCTTACTCATTCTCTGTCTCTCTCTCACACACACTCTTCGTACAGGCATAGATATATCAACGAGGCTATTGATGCTGATCAAGAATATATGTACTTTATGGGGTCGGAGACACTTCCTTCTGGGTGTTACACACATGCACTTTTACCACAAATCTAAAATACGCCTATATTCTTTGAGTATCGGCTATAAAAATGTGTATGTCAAATCTTCTTCTCTTATAAGCAGTCCAAACGAGGCGCAAAAAACAAATATCAGTATTACTGTAGGCAAAAATATTGGGATTTTAATAGAATTTTGCAGTTTTTTAAAAATGTAATCAAGAAAAATTATTTTTTCATAAATACTGATTTTTTGAAACATTTCAACCATAATGATCATCTCTGAAACAGTATAATATCTGCTACCACAATTAAAAGGGCTTGCAACTTTGTTTTGTGTCGTTTGGCAGAATAATGATTACATTTTTTTAAAGGTATCATTTGTAATCAAATAAATGGTTCGGCGAACCATTATTATTTTGGAATAATTGTTATAAGTCTATCCGCTTATTAAATTGATTGGTTTTTTTTAAGTATATTATTATTTGTACGACTATCTGTCGGCTTAAATATAATCCTACTCGAAGTAGTAAAACACACAATCGAAAACTATTTAATAAAGCTAAATCCGAATTTGATTATTGTGTCGCAGCTCGCCGTATGAACTAACCCGTAACACTTATGGTCGTATGTGTCTGTTGTTTAGAAAACGTTATATTCACTTATCAGCATTTGTTTTTATAACTTTTTATAGCTACGGCAACAAAGACTTACGCTCATTTCGACAGCTCAAGGATTTTCCGTTATTCCGAATAATTTAATTATATTTTTTGGCAGTTTTAATTTTTGTACACAAATGCATACGATTTGGGAACACTGTCATACAACGAGTCAGCAAATACAAAATTCGCAGGTATAGGCGTGTTTGATTAGAAGATTGTTTCTAAACAAATAATTTTGTTGCTTGCTGGTAAATACGAGTATAAATGTTTATTTGTATCTACTTGCACGATTTTACGGGCACAACCTTATTGTCGTTTGCTCAATTGTTCAAGAGGGCCTAAGTCGTAACACCTTTAACGCTAGTATCAGAGATCCCACAGCCACCGCTGTTTATTACGATCGAAGACAGGGAATAAATATAGTCTTCCCTCTTACGCGATCCACATTTTTTTGTATTTTTTGCTATCAACGACATGTCTTGCAGCATCGGATGCGACAAAAATCACAAGCTGCACTCGCGGCAGTAGTTGCTAGTGTTTAAAAAAAAACATATTCAACAAAAATTTGATGTGAGCATAAACATTGTGTTCGTCATGTTCCTCTCTAAATATATGCGCTAAGGTGTTCGGGGATCGTCATATATTCTCTCCATCAGAAAAATTTCCCTAATTTCCCTGGTTCGTTACTTTATTTATAGATTTACAATAAGCTACAAATTTCTTGATAGAAAAATATAATTCTTGGTAAAATTGTTCAACGTTAGGCCTCATTATATTGCACTATATTTTTTCTTGAATCACATACTGTCTGAAATATACAGATCCGTATTTTAAGTAGCTTATCTTGCAAATACGTATACTGTTTTTATACCCGATACTCAAAATGAGTATAGGGGTATATTAGATTTGTTGTGAAAGTGGATGTGTGTAACGTCCAGAAGGAAGCGTTTCCGACCCCATAAAGTATATATATTCTTGATCAGCATCAATAGCCGAGTCGATTGAGCCATGTCTGTCTGCCCGTCCCTATGAGCGCCTAGTGCTCAAAGACTATAAGAGCTAGAGCAACGACATTTTGTATCCAGACTTCTGTGATATGTCACTGCGCCCCGCCTCCTTCCGCCCCCAAAAATTACGAAAATCTGTGGCATCCACAATTTTAAAGATACGAGAAAACCAAAAACGCAGAATCGTAGATAATGACAGCATCTTCTAGACTGCATAATCTGAATCAGATCGTATAATTATTAGAGCCAAAATGAAGAAAAAATTTCATTTTCTCTCGCTCTGTCTCTCTCTAACACACACGTTTCATGGTCGGCTTTGCCTATCACTATAAGTGAGTTCCTAGATCTCAGAGACTATAAAAGCTAGAGCAACCAAATTTGGTATCCACACTCCCGTGATATCGGACCTTGACAAGTGTGTTTCAAAATTTCGCAACACCCCTTTCCGCCCCTGCAAAAGACGAAAATCTGGAGCATCCACAAATCTCAGAGACTATTAAGGCTAGAGTAACCAAATTTTGTATCCATACTCCTGTTAGATCTCACTAAAAAAAGTGTATTTCAAAATTTCGCCCCACCCCCTTTCGCCACCACAAAAGACGAAAATCTGTGGCATCCACAATATTGAAGATACAAGAAAACTAAAAACGAGAGAATGACCATATCTACCAGATTGCTGAGTCTGGATCAGATCGGACTATTATTATTGCCATTATTATTTTAAAGTACTCTTACTTATTGGCCCAGAAATTCTGAAAACTTGAGAAACTAAGGTATTTCCTAATTATGTCACGCCTTTTCCTTTGCCTAAAAGTACGAAAATAATACGAGAAATAACGATAACGCACAAACAAAAACGAGGGGGAACGTTGTGAGTTGCTGCTGCGACCGCAACTCTACATTTATACCCGATACATAGTCAGTATGGATACATTAAACGACAAAGAGTGCGTGCGAGAGAGACAGAACATCAGTCAGAACGTGTCGACGGGCGCTGCGTAGCCACTGCAAATTGATTTGTTACTTTTGGCTATAACAATAATCCGATCTGATTCGGATTAGGTAAGATTCGGCAATCTGGTAGATATGGCCATTCTCTATGATTGTGCGTTTTTAATTTTCTCCTATCTTCAAAATTGTGGTTGCCACAGATTTTCGTTGTTTATGGCTGCGGAAGGGGGTGGGGCGAAATTTTAAAACACACTTGTAGCAGTGAGCTGTCAACAGTGAGTTCTGCCGTGAAAAATTACAAATAGTTTTGTAGCAGTGAGAGCTCGACAGTCAGGTCTAATAGTCTCTTAGATCTGTGGATGCCACAGATTTTCGTCCTTTGCGGGGGCGGAAGGGGGTGGGGCGAAATTTTGAAACAAATCTGTCAAGGTCCGATATCATAGGAATGTGGATACCAAATTTGGTTGCTCTAGCTCTTATAGTCTCTGAGATATAGGCGCTAATGTTTTGCGCTAAGCAAAGCCGGCTATGATACGTGTGTGTTAGAGAGAGACAGGGCGAGAAAAAATGAAATTGTTTTCTTCATTCTGGCTATAATAATGATACGATCCAATTCAGACTCTGCAGTCTAAAAGATATGGTCATTCTCTACGATTCTGAGTTTTTGGTTTTCTCGTATCTTTAAAATTGTGGATGCCACAGATTTTCGTCCTTTGTGGGGGCGGAAGTGGGCGGGGCGATGTTTTAAAATATACTTGTAACAGTGACATATCACAGAAGGCTGGATACAAAATGTCGTTGCTCTAGCTCTTATAGTCTTTGAGCACTAGGCGCTGGCTCAATCGACTCGGCTATTGATGCTGATCAAGAATATATATACTTTATGGGGTCGGAAACGGTTCCTTCTGGACGTTACACACATCCATTTTCACCACAAATCTAATATACCCCAATACTCATTTTGAGTATCGGGTATAATTAATCCTGATGTCTGGAGTCCTGCACTCCGTCTTCCTGTCCTCTTTCTATTATTAGTTTTAACGTAGCATATCTTTGTTAACCAATAAATCAAATCGGACGAACGGACAGCGGAACAGACGGATACAAAATACATGTACTTTATTGAAACTCTTTTATATACTCTTGTACTTTTTGAGTAGCTGGTAAAAAGACTATAACTAATCAGACTGAATCCAGTCGAATCTCAAAAGTTGCACTCCATGGAAGTCAAGTCTAATGGATGACGCTGATACAAAATACATACGTTACGTTTATAAAAAAAACAAAATACATACACGCTTCCTTCTGGGTGTTACACACATCCATTTCCCGCACATATGTATCTAATATACCCCTATACTCTTTTTAAGTATCGGGTATAACAATTATATACCGAAGCCTTTTAGCATGTTATATTTTTGTACCCACTTATGACAATATTTGAAAATAAACATATTTTCCATATTAATATTTTAAGCGACTATAAAATGTACTCAAAGAGAACAACCGAAATTGTACTTGAGAACGTTTATAAACCAGTCGTGACGTGAGCCGTCTACCCGGTACTCAGTTAGTATATATGCAATCTTAGGAGCTGTTTCCATTCCGTTATATCTAGCTCACTCCGCCTTGGGGCGGCATTGTACTCGGTAAGGCGCCACTGGACGAGAGATATAGATCGAGCATAGTTTTCTTCATTTTCTAATTACGAGTAATTATGCGATCTGGTCCCAGCTATAAAATCTGGTATATAATATAATTCGTTATGCTTTTACGTTTTTGGTTTACTCGTATCTTCAAAATTTTGGATGCCTCAGATTTCTGCCTTTTGAGGATCATAAAAATTTCCAGAAGGAACTTTTGAAATTTCAGTGGCTACGCTAGCGTATCGAGATGCTGCTGATGTTGGTGTGAGAATAAAAAAAACGAGGGGGAACGTTGTGAGTTGCTGCTGCGACCGCAACTCTACACTTATACCCGATACATAGTCAGAATGGCTACATTGAGCGACAAAGAGTGCGTGCGGGATAGACAGAAAACGTGCCTGAACGTGTCGTCGAGCGCTGCGTAGCCACTGCAAAGTGATTTGTTCCTTTTGGCTATAAAAATGATCCGATCTGATCCAGACTCGGCAATCGGATAGATATGGTCATTTTCTATGATTGTGCGTTTTTAGTTTTCTCGTATCTTCAATATTGTAGATGCCACAGATTTTCGTTTTTTGTGGGAGCGGAAGGGGGCGGGCGAAGTTTTGAAATACACTTGTAACAGTGAGATCTAACAGGAGTATGGATACAAAATTTGGTTGCTCTAGCTCTAATAGTCATTGCGATTTGCGGATGCCACAGATTTTCGGCATTTGTGGGGGCGGAAGGAGGTTGGGCGAAATTTTGAAATACACTTGTGCAGGTTCGATATCACAGGAGTGTGGATCTCTGAGTCTCTGAGATCTAGGAACTCACTTTTAGTGATAGGCAAAGCCGACCATGAAACGTGTGTGTTAGAGAGAGACAGAGCGAGAGAAAATGAAATTGTTTTCTTCATTTTGGCTCTAATAATTATACGATCTGATTCAGATTCTGCAGTCTAAAGGATATGGTCATTCTCTACGATTCTGCGTATGCGTATCTGGTTTTCTCGTATCTTTAAAATTGTGGATGCCACAGATTTTCGTCCTTTGTGGGGGCGGAAGTGGGCGGGGTGATGTTTTGAAATATACTTGTAACAGTGACATATCACAGAAGGCTGGATACAAAATGTCGTTGCTCTATCTCTTATAGTCTTTGAGCACTAGGCGCTGGCTCAATCGACTCGGCTATTGATGCTGATCAAGAATATATATACTTTATGGGGTCGGAAACGCTTCCTTCTGGACGTTACACACATCCATTTTCACCACAAATCTAATATACCCCAATACTCATTTTGAGTATCGGGTATAAAAATGGAAACAGATAAAATCGAATATATAAATATCTGGCAAACGGCTCGATCGATTTTTATAAAATTATTGTTTGCCAAAAAAGCAATTCGTCCCTTTTGCGGAAATAGATACCAATCGTCATATAATATAAAAAATATAATATATAAAGTATAATATTTATATAAACTAGCTAACCCGGCAGACGTTGTTATACCACGCAACAAATTCCGCCTTAAAGGCAATAAATCCTTTCTTTTTTTCTTCAGTTAAGCACCTTGTGTTACACAAAATTTTTTGTTTTATTATCAGGCGCAAAAAAAAACGTAGATGGTCTTCCGACCCGTGAACATGCCACATATAATTGGCCATGGGAAAAACATTGATTTTCCAGATTCAGACCACATGCCTTTAAGGATTGGCCTTGTGACTTATTAATAGTCATGGCGAATGCAAGACGTATCGGAAATTGAAGTCTTTTAAACTCAAACGGCATATCTGTTGGGATTATCGGAATCCTGGGGATGAGAATTTTCTCACCTTCGAATTTTCCTTTGAGTAAAATCGTGTAAATCAAATTGTTTATAAATTTTCCTACCACCAAACGCGTACCGATGCACAGTTTTGGTTGGTTTATGTTTCGAAGCATGATTACTACGGAGCCAACCTTTAGGCGTAAATAGATTTGAATGAATGCATTGTTCCATAATCTCGCTTTGAATTATGTAGTTAAGGTCATCTACATACATCTTTATTCTTAGCCGCTAAAATCGCTCATTCATTATTTTTGTAGTTGGAAATGATGTTTGGGAATACTTTGTTGATCAGCTCGTCTTTTGGTGTGACAAAGTTATAGAAATTCTGAGGAAATGAAATCAATCCGCTCGATTCGTCGACAGGTACTCGACCATTACCGATAGTCAGCAATTGCTCTGAGAAATCTTCAGCAAATGTATAATTTTGCAATGCAATTCTCATGTTCGGCGGAAATCGACAGACAGTAGAATCATGTCTCCTTCAAAATATCTCGAGTCATTGCGTAGATCTTTCAATGTTCGGTTATGTGCTTCAAATTCACGTTTATGCGCCATTGTGCATTTGTCCCAGATGATGATTTTCGATGCTGACAAAACTTTGGCCATTGCCTTCATTAATGTATCATAAACTTCCTTTTGTTGGGGATTCAACAGGGGTACATTTGTTTGAACAGCTAAATTCAATTCCTGGTGATCATCTTCACGTTCCCGTTCCAATTCTCGATTAAATTCCTCATTCATTCCACGATTTAGCGCTGGCATTCCTAACCTGACTAATAAACTGCCGCATATAAGGTAACAACACATGTCTTCGATCAATAGTAAAGCTTGATTTTGTTCATTCAATTCAAGATCGGGATTTCTTGAACTTACACGATTTTGATGTAAAGTATCTTCTGACATATTATCCTTATATTTGTGCCACAGGTTAGATGGGTTCGATGGAGAGCATGTCGAAATGATGATAGCAAATAATTTGCGACTTGGAAATGCAGAGATAATAGCTTCCTCGATTGTCGTATCCAAATTTGAATCGTTTTCTAGTGTTTCTGTTTTGATTCAAAATCAATTCAAAACAATTTCAAGAATTTTTCAAATGGTTTCGTATCTGAGTCGACCACAGTAATGTTTAATGTTTAATGTTTAGAGTTCAACTATGGACAGTTAAACTGTGTAAAAATAGGAATGTACAAATCATAAAATTATCTGCTACTGGAAAGTACGGTAACACAATACAGGCTTTATTCATTAAAGAAGATTTTACTTTGGAAGCGCAAGTATCAAAGGAAAAAAGATGGAAAAATTTATTGTAATCGCGGCAAAGGCTACGGAAAGATTCATGGTCAGAGTAGTTTGAAGGACAGAGAGGAAGACGGAGAGGAAAGTAATGCCTAGTCGGGCGGGATGGGACAGCAATACTGATTAGACTAATGAGGACCGAGGATTCAACCTCGCCTAGGAGAAGTTTGTGGAGAAAGAGAATTCCATGACAAGTTCTACGGCTTTCAAGAGAGTGCAAGTTAATGAGACGCAGCCGACTCTCATAAGAAGGAAGATGACGAGAGGGGTCCCAATTAAGTCCTCGCAGGGCAAAGATAAGGAATTGTTTTTGAACGGACTCAAGCATATCTTGATATTTTTGGTAATGGGGAGACCAGATACAGGAACCATATTCCAAGATAGGCCGTACAAGAGAAACGTAGAGTAGTTTAGTGGTATAGGGGTCAGAAAATTCCTTCGACCATCTTTTGATAAAGCCAAGGACTCCTTTGGCTTTATTCGAAATAGCGGATATATGAGAATTAAATCATAAGTTAGGAACGAAGATAATCCCTAAGTCATTAACTTTGTACAGGCGTTCCAAGGAAATGTTATTATTTGCCACTTGCCTGGATATTTCAACAGGACAACGACCCGAAACATTGCTGCAAGATAGTCAAGTCGTAGCTTAACCAAGAGGGAATCAATGTTTTGCAATGGCCACCGCAGAGTCCTGACCTGAACCCTATAGAGAACTTGTGGGAAATTCTTAATCAAGTCGTGTCCCAAAAAAAAACACGCAAATAAAAACGATTTGTGGCGAATTTTACAAGAATGGAAGAAAATCACCCCTCAACAGTGCGTACGTCTTGAAGATTTAATGCCAAAGCGTTGCTCCACTGTTCTTAAGCAGAAAGGTCATCCCACTCAATATTAAAGTAAATTTATTAAAAATACCAGGAATACTGTGCAAATTTTAACTTTTTTAACCATTTTTTTCCAGGTGGACATTTTGGAGATGATTTCATATTTTTTCGTTGAATATATATTTTTATAACTTGGTTATTGTTGTATTAAAACACTGACATATAAAACTAATGTGGCACAAAAAATTGGAGCTGTGAAATAAAATATAATACAAACATTAAATGTATTGTATAATATCACATATATAATGACTGAGTACGTGGTATAAAGTAGAGCCGCGGTCCTTGTATCTCACAGATAAAAATTTATCCCAAAGATACAAAGATACCGTCAAGTTCATTCTGGAAAAATCGCAGTCCATCGAGGATATTTTTATAGCCGGTACTCGAAGAGTATAGAAGTATATTAGATTTGTGGTAAAAGTGGTTGTGTGTAACACCCAGAAGGAAGCGTTTCCGACCCCATAAAGTATATATATTCTTGATCAGCATCTATACCCAAGTCAATATGGCCATGTCTGTCCGTCTGTCCATCCGTCTTGTTTGACGCCTAGTTCTAAGAGACTATAAGAGCTAGAGCAACGAAATGTTGTATTAAGACTCCTGTAATGTCTCACTGAATCAATTTTGTGGAGATAATGATTTTTATGCCCGATCGACCGAATAATTATTTCGATTATTTCGGCGCAGAAATAAAATTGCGATATGCTGTTTAATGAGTGATATCCAGAGTGCAAGTGAAGCTTGATTGCCCTTTACATGACTGCATTGTAGATAACGAAGAGCGAGCTTCGAGAGAACGTTTAGCAGGACAAGCTAATGAAATGTTAAACCAACATAAGAATAACATAGCAATTTGTAACAACTAAAATATGCGACTGAAGACCAATAATTGGCTGCTATTTGGCAAGCAGCTAATTGGCGGGGCTCTGCTCCGAAAATTTACCCCCGTTGGAAGGTAAAGGCTTTCTACAGCTTCATCCTGAAGGGGCAGAACCGCTAGTTTCCCAACGGCACTTTTGAAGACGCATCTTTGAGCGCAAATGACGGCTACTCCAATAGTGATTGTAGTTTTTGATGAGTTCATCCAGATCATAGGGAATTTCTGTTATTGAATAAAATGGCAGGGAATTTAGCAAGGTAGAAATTTAAATTGTGGAAATTTGACTTTCATTAGGCGTGGATATTGCTGAGTCAGCTTGTGGTAGTCCAGCATTGTGAGAGATGTGAGGGGAATTTTCAAAAGCGGCTAACGCTGCACGCTTATCGCCTGAGCTACTCATGTTTCCAGACGATATCTAACCAAGTTTTGTCTTTTCTAATATTGGTAATTGCGCCGGACTTTGTCTTTGTCACGCACAATAGTCGAAGAATAGGCCAGCTCCTATCAGAAGATCGACTAGTAGGGGCTTGATGAGTTCAGGGTCAGCTGGCTCCACATTTTTCGCAATTGGCCAACCCTTTGCATCCAAGTCAAAGTTGGGCTGTATTTCCGTAATTGAGTTGGTGACAATTGCAGCGAAAGAATCGCAATAGCTTGCGTCCTGGGATTGTACAACTTTATGCACAGACTTGCTCGAAGGTAGAATGGAATCTCCAATACTGGAGATGTTATCATGAGACAAACGATGATCTGTTACTGTTACTGTTTATCGAGTCTGGAGGCTATAAAGTTTGTCTACGATGCAGAATCCAAAATGGCATGACAGGGGTTACGATTTCCATAACGATCTGTGACATGGACGAGGGCAGTAGCTAGCCGGATCGATTCCTCGAGACCGAGATTCCTCGGTGAAGAAGAAGATAATGCACCAGTGCTCGATTAACCTTTTTGCAATTCATGGCCTTTGTTGTAGGAATGCCTGACATCTAGGTATGTAATATTCGGATGAATTAAAATAGTTACATGTGGGGTTAGGAGTGTCGTTACTGGAGATGAAAAGATTTCAAGAACGAGATCATGCCTGACCATACGGCCAATGTTGGTGTCGCGAGTTTCTCCTCCCACTTCGCTTGTGTATTGTGGACCAATTTCGTGCACACGATGTGAGGCAGAAACCCATCCGAAATCTCCTGAGGTGTTGCCATGGTCTGAAGAGCGCGTAAGTGAGCATTCAAATTTCTTCACCCTTGCAGCCCGAAAATAGCCTTGACGTGTGCCTGAAAATGAATAAGTTTATTATTGAGTCGTAAGTTTAACGCCTTGTCGTAATTTTCCAACGAATCGTACCCAGCTCAGCACTATATAGGCATCCACGAAGATTCTGGAATTTTTCAATGACTCCTCATGCACCATTGTCGAAAACATCGAATGGAATTCTGGCCAATCCATGTAGTTTCCACTAAATCGAGGAAACTACATCTCGGGCAGGCGAGAACGGCCAATGATATCATAGGCGAACCAAGACGAATGCTCCTCAAGAGTATGCCGAGCCGTTGAATGAGCAGCATTAACCGTGCGAGCAGCCATAAACGCTCGCGACAGCTTGGACCTGAACTTCACATAAGTATTAGAAAAGTCCAGTCGGGTATCATGGGCTAACAGCAGCAAATCCAGCCTTTCAAGGCTCGTTTGAGTGGCATCAAAATCCGCATTCATTTGCTCGGTCTGCTCTAAGCGAGCTTGAAGCTCTGCCTCATCTAAATCGGTCAGCTTTTCCTTAGTGAGAAATCGATTCATGGTCTTTAATTGACGCGCAATGGACGGCCTAGTTCCTATAAAAATCGACATCACTCGGCATTACTGCGCTTGCGGCATTATAAGGCTCAGGTACTGCCATGTTTTAAAAAGAGGTTTTAAAAAGTCACTTTGCACGACAGAAAAAGACATATGTATGTATATGTATAAAAGTGGGAACCGCGAGAAAAGGGATTACAGCCAATGAGTTTAGCTGTGTGAGCTTTCCAATTCCGCTTTTAATGAGTTTGTGTGCATTGTTGAGTTCACTGCACTGCCCACTGCACTGCACTGATCGAATTTTCGTGACAGGGAAATTAATAGCCAGTAATGTATGTTTGTATGTATGTTTTAGCACCGAATTATGCTCAAAACGCCGAAAGATTGTTAAAGCTCACGAAGGTTTAACCCCAAAAAGGCTTCTTTAATTCACACTGCAATATCACGTCGGGGTCACCAAATTTTACGTGGAGATAATGATTTTTATCCCCGATCGACCAAATAAGTATTTCGATTAATTTCCATAAAAGTGCGTGGTATCCAAAGTGCAAGTGAAGCTTGATTGCCCTTAACATGACAGCCTTGCCGATTTGATCGCTGAGCGCAGCTTCGTTCCGCATACATAGATAAGAAAGCATAAAACGTAGATAACGAGCGAGCAAGAGCAAGCAAGTGCAAGAAAAAATTTAATGTTCAACCGACATTTATGAATTTTTTTTTTTAAATTAATTCGTCGGTTTTGCGAACAGCGCTACCAAACGAAATATAAAATATACTGAATAAATTTCATAAGACATAAGCTCTATTACATAAATAATGTACTGACTGAGTACCGGGTGCAAAGTATTTTTCAACTTTGAGCTCAAGTCTGCACCTCTAAATGTTGTCGAATAGGGCTGGAACTTTTTATTTAATTTTTTTTTACCAAATGGAACATTTTAAGACCCTTTGACCTTTGAAAATTACACTTTTATAAATTAGTGCATCCGTAATGTTCATATAAAAACAGTCCCTAAACAGATCATATTTTTGGTTTTCTCACAGCTCCAAAGTTATGGATGCCACACATTCTTGCGATTTTAGGTAGGGTTCGATAGGGGAAGCGAAAAAAAACGAAAGAAACTAGATTCCGTCTGCACAGAAAATCAAGTTTCTCTAGGCTCTATAAACTATAAGAACTAGGCGACAAACAAAACCGACGGCTTTTAATGTATACCGGTAAATGGTCGATATACGGGCCTATACTCATTCAAAAAATTGCCTCGATGGACAGCGATTTATAAAGAATTTACGTGTATAAACTATTTGGTTTCTTATCTATTTAGACACTGTTTATGATTCGAAACATACTTTTTTTTTATCATAGTCCACATAGTTCACATTTACACTAATAATCCGAGGAGAGCGCTCTTCAATGCGCGGAAATTAAAACATACCTTTGACATAAAATAGGGGACAAGCCCAATGCCAACTCCCGACTCACTTGATTAAGCACCAAAAAAAGACACTCTGCGGACCGCTTTATCAAGCATTTACAACTAATTGGTCAGACATGGTCAGACATTTCATTTTTGCCCATATGTACATATATGCTTTTGAATAAAATATCGGGCAACGACCCAAAGCAAAATATCGACCCAAAACTTTTTGATTTAATAAAGAGATATCTTTATATTTTACGTAAAAAAGATAAAACTGTCTTTTCGATTATAAACGTATATATAGACTATATTAAACTAACTGCTCAAACTAAGATTCATCTTGACAACGTGTTGTTGCTAGTAATGTAAAAACTAAAAACTCTTTTTGGCATAATGGCCTCACTGACTTATTCTAATACGAGTATATAAAACATAGTTTCGGGAATGAGGGTTGCTTATACTTTGAATATCGACATTTAAGTTACATATTTAAGTCATTGGTTATTTAAAATATTTTTCATTTTTAACGCCTTTAATCCATGTATAACATATTTAAAACTATAGTCACAAATTTTTTTTTCACACGGACCATTGTTGAGTTTCCCATTTTTATCTTCTTGACTTTTAAACAGACAAACTTGCACTGGAAAATGATCTATGAAGAACACGAAAAATTTACTGCTTGAACTAAATGACCATTCTCTACTAACTGGACCAAGTCATTTATGATGATGGAAGCAGACGAACGGAAAAATTCATATCGCAAAATATACTCGTAAGTACATGACAAACATACACATATCCATGCATACATACGAAAGCACATACTCATTTTCATCCCACATTTAAATTGATTTTGTATGCAGAAAATGGCGTGAAGCGCTCATGACGTTGAAGATATTTTTTAGGTCAGAAATCCACTATAAATTGCGATTCGAAAAGCCAAATCGTCACTGAAAAGAGATAGTTACACTTATATAAGTAAATATTTCTACGCAATAAAATGGGCTCAAAAAAAATTATGTTTTTGACTAAACAATTTTGCAAGAACTTTTTATACATAAAATATTGTCAAGATTAATTGTCAAGGTTAATTAAGGTTATAGTTGTGGTTGAATGGTTATCTTTAAGAAGAAAAAATTTTCGTAGTACGTCTTATAGTCGAATCAAATTTGTATATTTTAATAACTTTATATTCGACTTGGTGTTAACCTGGTTCTCGTAAGATACAGGTCTACATTTTAAATTAAAAATTTATCATTTCCCTAGATCATGAAACAGCTCAACAAAAAAAAGAAGCCCGTTACGTCTTGGTAAATGGTTTTTTTTTGAGAAAAGACATGCTGTGATGGGAGAAACATAGAGAGGGCTAGTTATGTTCTAATGTTAGTTTTTGCACTCCGTTTATTTCCATTCCATTCCACCTAATGACCTATTTAAATAGAATTTTAGAATATTTTATCTGCTTTCGTTTATCCGGTACTATTTTTTATTCCGCTATGTACATCTGTCTATCTCTCTCTCTTCGCTCTGCTTTTTTGGTTTTCTTGTATCTTCAAAATTGTGAATGCCAAAGACTTTCGCCTCGGTCGAAAAAGTCGATGTGAAAAGTTTTTTATTTTTGTGAAAAATTAATATTTATTCACACATGTATATTTTCTCGTTGCTCATATGCATTTTTACATACCCTTGCGAGGATTAATCCGAGGATGCCCTCCCGAGTCGATTTCCCAAGACTCTGGCTGTCGCATTTGGAAAAGACAGTGGACCGTAGTTATGTGTATGCATACATATGTGTCACAAATTAAGTCAAAGCGCATAGTTAACAAATGTCTCACTTTGTAATAAATATATCTTAAATTTGTTCCCAAACCATTGGACTTGCCACAATCAATTATATACAATAATACATAAGAAGCAATTTTGGTACAGACTAATGATTACTAAAATATAGGTACTTATAAATATACATATGTATGTGTACATATGATTATTTAGTCTTATACCACTTTAGAATAACTGCGTTTCTAAATACCCCTTTAGATCCTTCCTTGGGATATTAATATATCTTGGCACACAGATAAGAAAGCACTTTCGACCCTTTAATGACCCTAGGCATGATTATCTGTTCGTCTGTTTCTTTGCGAATTTTTCGTAAATATAAAAGGTTTTCATCTTATTTGCAAGGTAATTAGATTATTATAAAGACAAAGACCAATATTCATATAATTTCCATTGGAAAAATTGATAACAAAAATGGCAGCAACACTTGTAATGTAAGACACAACTTTTCTAAAGATATTTTCAAAACTGATTATATGGATTTTATGTTTATAATGTTGCTACATACAATTTTAGATAGGAGAAGGGAACTTGATCAAAACCTATTATAGCGCCATCTGCTTAGATTCTAAACTTTAGAACCAGATTAACTCTTACATTCTGAGTATGTATAAACCTCCGCCAGTTCCTTTCTACTCTATGTAGTTTTTAGTATGATCATAGTTAAGTATATGTATAAACAAAACATGTTCTACATTTCGACCTATTCTTATTAAAACTAGGTTGTAATATCATATCATGAATTACTTATAATAGCTCTATGTTCTAAATATGGTTGAAATTTTCCGGATTCTTATAAAAACATTTCTCAATAGTATAATATATTTGGGAGGGCAATAATCTAGCCGATTTCAAAGCAATAGTCGCTAAAAACAGACTGTAATTGCTATAATTGTTTGTGCATGAGAATTGACAAGCTGGTGCCAGTTGCGGGGGATCATAAAATATGTGAAGTTGATAATGGCGAACAAACTTAGACAATTGTAATTTGTATAATAACTATGGAATAGATTTATAGATTTATAAGAATAATGTAGAGCTATTCAAAGACTATTTATTTGATAAAACTATAAAAATTGTTGGATATCAGGATAAATTTAGTATGACCCCGTACAAAAAGCTTTTGTCTAGTCTAGGGGTCGGCATGCAGCCACTCAAATGTTTTTAGTGCGTTTGTGTGCTCAGACAAAAGGCACGTAGCCACACGAAGGAAAACCCGATTGCTGCTTTACACTAAAAAAGATGAGAGCCGAAATTGAGATAAAGCAAAATGTTTTGCGCCAAAGAAAAGAACAAGTATTCAGAAGAAACATTAAAATATTATTAAATACATTAGGTAAAATGTAGCCCCTTATTCCAATCGTTTCGAAGCACGCTCAAACACTACAGGTTCCTTGTAGCGGCAATGATTAATATTGTAGTGGCTCTTAGTAAAAAACTATGCGCATCGACTTGAAATATGTAGGCAAATCATTGCGCCCCGCCATCCATATTTTCAAATAAGAAAAAACTGTCTTCCCACATTATGTTGAAAATTTTTTCAGAGTAAAATTGAATTTCCACAGAAAAAACATATTTATGTTAATGATAATAATGAAGTCGTTTGTGCATAGGCCCAAAGCCACACGAAGTTTTTTTTAAATTGGACGTTGATATGCAATGACTGCATCTTTAATGTGGCGAGGCAATTACTGTATCATCAAGTGGCCCGTGTGACACCAGCAGAATGTTACAGCTGTTACGCGCGGATCGCAGGAAAAACGCAGCCATCCTCCCGCCCAACCGACCGAGGAGCCCTGCCGCATGACGCGCGGCGCGTTGACCGAACCGAACGCGAACATGCAGGAAAGATAGCTGCGAGGAAAATTAGAACTAAACTTACTAAGAGAACTAAGCATGCATTCAACATACAAATACTATTACTAATTACGAGAAAGGTATGTGAGTATGTATGAGTATGTGTATTTAAAAAGTGAAAGGGAGTTAGGGGTGGATGCAATCTGGTAGAGGGAATTATAATCCGCTCATAAGACCCTAAACGGTTCATGCAAGGAATAATTCGATCTACAAAGTGGAAGGAACAACGGTATATAGTTTCTAGTGAATCTAATAGGAATCTTGAAGTTTATGCAGCTCAACAGATCAGGGCTATCTACGTCACCCTTCATCAAGTTGTGCATAAAAATCACACCAAGCATTTTTCTACGATTAACTAAGGTTGGGAAGTTTAGTAATAGCAGTCTACTAGAGTAAGATGGCATTCTCCCACCAGCATCCCAGTTAAGGACCCGCAGAGCAAGAAGTAAGAAGTTTTTCTGGACTGATTCTTTACGGTCTCGTTGTACTTTGTACTGAGGGCACCATACACAGAAGCCAAATTCTAAGATCGGATGAACTAGCGAGATATAGAGAATCTTTGTTATATAGAGGTCAACAAATTCCTTTGACCACCTCTTTATAAACCCAAGCACTCCCATTGCCTTATTTACCATGGTAGAAATCTGTTTAGAAAACTTCAGCTTGGAGTTTAATATTACACCAAGATCCTCCACCAGGGTAATTTGCTCAAGAGAACCACCTTATAGGGTATAGGGAGCCAACATGTGGCTAGAACGATGAAATGTCATTACTTTGGATTTCGCGGCATTAAGTTGTAACAGGTTTGCACAGCACCATGACTGAAAGTTATTGAGATCGGATTGCAAGCGAGAATAAAATGAATGGACTGGACACAGACTTTAACATCATCCGCATACATAAGTACTCGAGAGTATGTTAGTACCGATGGCAAGTTATTAATAAAGAGTGTGAAGAGTAAGGGGCCTAGATGGCTGCCCTGTGGTACTCCCGAAGAAACCTTTACTGGTGAAGAGAGGGAGTTTTTGAAGAGGACTCTTTGAGATCTGGAACAAAGATAGCTAGAAATCCATCTCAGAAACCCTAAAAGGTCAAGTTTATGTGCTAGAAGGGAATGGTTTACAGAGTCGAATGCTTTACTAAGGTCGGTGTAAATAACATCCGTCTGTAAGTTACCTTGAAAGCCTTTAATAATGAAAGAGGTAAACTCTAAGTTCGTGGTGGTTGATCGCCGCCTTATAAATCCATGCTGAGTGGGAGATATATGTGACTTGCGGAGATGTTGCAAGTGCGGAGTTAAAATCTTCTCAAACATTTTAGGAATAGCGGATAACTTTGCTATATTTCTATAATTTTTTGCGTCAGACTTGCTACCTTTTTAATGGAGAGGAATTATAAACGATTCCTTCCAGATCGGGGGGGAAGCAAGAAGAATCAATGGAAAGGGTGAATAGTTTAAGCAAGGGTCCACACAGAGCCTCGGCGCAGTACCTGAGTGAAAACACCGACTTAACTAGTCGAAGATCATGAAGGAGAGAACATTCGTTTAAATAGGGACTGAAAATGTTTGTCCTTTTATGACAGCCAGTGCACATCAGCCTAATCGACCGATCCAATACAGCTGGTCCTATATCTAGCGATACTTCGAAGGTAGGATGGTAGGCGTCTTCAGGTATAGTGAGCGGAAGGGCTCGGGTTAACAACACTATGGTCGGATCCGATACAAAGCACAGATCAAGCAATCGACCCAAGGATTTTTTCACATGATTGACATGAGACAG
>CM017781.1:30564248-30605780 GCA_008121275.1 Drosophila lowei | reverse complement strand
CCAGTGGCTCGCATCTTCTTGATGTCCTGGGATGCGGGATGGCGTCAAGGTCGCTGACGGCCAGTGGCTCTGCATCTTCGGTGTCGATGTCCTCGGGACGCAGGATGGCGTCAAAGTTGCTGACGGCCGGTAGCCCTGCATCTTCGGGGGCGATGTCCAACCCGTCTATCCGTTCGAGAAGGTTGAGCATATCAAGGGCCCCGAAGAGTGCCGGAAGCGGTGGCTCTTCCCAGCGGAGCATCTCTTTTTCGAACTCCGTCGGCTCGAATTGCTGGCGGTATCCGCGTGCGGTGGCACCTGGCAGCCCGTCAGGAATAGTGATGGCCTCTGCCCCTCGTCGGGGCTCGGACCCGGAACGGTGAAGTCGGCTGCTTCTCCTACGGTGGCGTGTCCAGGGCCCTGCGCGTGCTCTTCGGCGACCTGGTCGGGGTTGACCTGGCTGGGGCCCTGAGCGTGGGTGAACGTGGCTTTGGCGACGTTGCCAGGGCTTGGGTCCCTGGCGTTGGTGGCCACGTCTCCTGTAATATTGACGTGATCGGGGTCTGAATCGTGCCCCTCGATGATCTGGTCGATGCGTGGCCAGCTACGACGTCGCCGCATAAATTTTTCCAGCTGAGGACCTCTGGGTGGACTTGGCATTCTCGCGGAGTGGGGCGAAGAATCAGTTCCTCGATGATCTCCCAGTCGACTGGGGCTCCGGCCTGGCTTTTGTCGTAGTTCTCCGTCGGCGGGGGCTCTCGCATTCGATGAGCTGTGAATAGGAATGGACTTGTTGACTACAGGCAAAAATACTTTGATACTCTATGAGTGCGGCGGAGCGGTTATAGACTTAATGAGAATCTCCAAAATGTCGGCCTTGGTTGGTCCCTTTGGTACAATCACGGTTGCGGTTTGCCCTTGAAGGACCCAAGCCCCTGGCAACGTCGCCAAAGCCACGTTCACCCACGCTCAGGGCCCCAGCCAGGTCAACCCCGACCAGGTCGCCGAAGAGCACGCGCAGGGCCCTGGACACGCCACCGTAGGAGAAGCAGCCGACTTCACCGCTCCGGGTCCGAGCCCCGACGAGGGGCAGAGGCCATCACTATTCCTGACGGGCTGCCAGGTGCCACCGCGCGGATACCGCCAGCAATTCGAGCCGACGGAGTTCGAAAAGAGATGCTCCGCTGGGAAGAGCCACCGCTTCCGGCACTCTTCGGGGCCCTTGATATGCTCAACCTTCGGAACGGATGGGGATGGGGTTGGACATCGCCCCCTGAAGATGAGGGCTACCGGCCGTCAGCAACTTTGGATGCCATCCCAGCCCTGAGTGACATCAAGCAACAAGAGAGCCACTGGCCGTCAGCGTCTGGACGCCATCCCGCATCCTATACATCGACACCGAGGACACTAAGCCCGCCAGCGGAGACAAGTTGTCCGCCAGCTGAGTTGTCCGCCAGCGGATATAAATTCTGCCAGCGGAGATAAATTGTCTGCCAGCGGAGACAAGATGTCCGCCAGCGGAGATAAGTTTTCCGCCAGCGGAGATGTTGTCCGCCAGCGGAGATAAGTTGTCCGCCAGTTGTTCGTCGGCGGAAATAAGTTTTCCGCCAGCGGAGATAAGTTGTTCGCCAGCGGAGATTTGTGGTCCGCCAGCTGAGATAAGTTGTCCGCCAGCGGAGATAGAAGTTGTTCGTCGGCGGAAATAAATTTCCCCGCCAGCGGAGATAAATTGTCTGCCAGTGAGACAAGATGTCCGGGCAGTGGAGATAAATTGTTCGCCAGCGGAGATAATTTTTCGCCAGCGGAGATTAGTTGTCTGCCAGCGGAGACAAGATGTCCGCCATGGGATATGAGTTTATCGCCAGCGGAGAAACGTTGTTCGTCAGCGGAGATAAGTTGTCCGCCAGCGGATATAAATTGTCCGGGTAGTAGCTATTATAGGCACATTGCTATGGGACAGTGTTAGGGTACACAAAGGAGGAATATAAATTATAGAGAAGTGAAGGTTCAAGAGCATCCAAACCGTTTCAGGAAACACTTAAAAATACCTCTAAACTATCACATTAGATTCATTTCAAAGGGATGACCTACCTGTTTGAGGGTTGTTTGAATCGCAACATGGAACCAATCGTAAAACAGGTCCATTGTCAGTAAGAGGGAGGAGAGAGAATATAAATGAGCGAAGCTGATTGATTTCGATTTGAGATTATCCATGAGTGAGAAAGAGGATTGAGATCGAAGTTGGTTTACATTATCGCCGATGGGGGCGCCACCAAGTAGTAAGGAAAAGGGACGAGTTGGATCGAATTTATACTGAATTACCAAATTCGCAACATGCTGCAGCATGCCCAAGCATGTACAGCCTGGCAAACATGTTGATTATATAAGTGTGCATCGTGTTGCTATGTTATTACGTGATCATGTTAAATAAAATATATAAGGATATTTTATTAACATTTTGGGAAAAAATGATTTGCTATGTTATGAACTGATTGAAATAAATGGGAAACAAATTGGAAACAAATGTTGAAGTTTCGCGATATTTATATCCTATAAAAACATAGTAAGGGACTGGTTTTCTAGATGTCCGCATAGAGGTTGAATGGGGTAAGAAAACATAATTGGTGGAGATATATACAGAGCACACAAAGAATAAAATTATAATAGGAAGACATACAAATTAAATATTAATGCTACTTATATTAAAATATACGACCGTCCGTTTCCTTTCTACTTGGTGGCGCCCTATCGGCGATAATGTAAAACTAACTTCGATCTCAATCCTCTCTTTTCTCACTCATGTAAAATAATCTCAAAATCGAAAATCGATCCTAAACGTCATTTATATTCTCTCTCTCCCTCTTACTGACAATGGACCTGTTTTACGATTGGTTCCATGTTGCGATTCAAACAACCCTCAAACAGGTAGGTCATCCCTTTGAAATGAATCCAATGTGATAGTTTAGAGGTGTTTTTAAGTGTTTCCTGAAAACGGTTTGGATGCTCTTGAACCTTTCTGCTTTCTCTATAATTTTATATTCCTCCTTTGTGTGCCTAACACTGTCCCATAGCAATGTGCCTATATAATAGCTACTCACAGCTAACAGCTAGAACAGAAACTAGTCATCTTTTAACAACGATGGATGACCTCGAAATCATTTTTTATCGATTCCAACCGGAATCAACCATAAATCTGGACTCTCAGCCGAGCTCCGTAGACCTATCCCTGATTTTTTTGGGATTAAGACCCAAACCTATCTCTGAGAGCAATCTCGATAACTTCAACTGGTTAAGTCAGATTAAATGGGATGATGACGACGATGACCAAGGAATGCAACGCCTAATAATGATAATCCATATACATTTTCCCGGATGATGAGACAGCATTTTCGATTTAGTAGATAATCAGGACCACAATAAAAGATCTCGACTCCAGGAACCACTTAATAAAGATGATGATGTGATTTAATTGCTACGGTAAAACAACTGAGGCGAAATTTAATACGCATACATATTTCTATAATAAGAATATTTGACATTTTTCTTAAAATAATAAATACAACACATTTAAACACTATTTATAATGTTTTCTGTTTTACTTTTGATTATTGAATTTCACTTCCTTATTACAAGAGAATCAGGATCTGTTTTGAAACAGGTTTCTTCCAAGTGAGGATTACACAAAAATCATAAATGGATTCCAGGTAGAATATAGGTTACATTACATTATTAGACAGATAATAGGAATCGTTTAAAACAGGTTTGTAAACAGGTACAGGTCGTTTTGTATACGAAATATTAGAGTAGGTGTTTGGGGCGATAAATAGGATGTCATTTGTTTAGAAAAGAAAACCTTAGTCCTATTTCAAAAGTGAAAATGGTCAGTTCAAAAATAAATAAAAAATGGCATCAGCAAGTGCAACATGTGTGATAAGTCCGTCGAATAAGAGTTTCAATCTCATTATGTGGTAATGTGTGACCTTTGCTCTAAGATCCATAGACTTTAATAGAGTTTGATTACCATTATGAATCATGCTTGGGACCTCGAAATGCTTTTGAGGTTCTAATGAGCAGAGGATCTACTCTCGCGATTCCAAGGCCCTCTTCAACGTCAGGAGCTTCAAAACGGCCTAGATTGGATACCCGATGGAACTGGGGATGATTGACTGTTCACCCCAGGTGAAAGCTTCCCGGTTCAGGGAAAGACGCCACATATGATGTCAGACAAACATAAGAATGCAAGAGCAGCGCAACTGGAGGAAAATGAAAGCAATCATTTGAAGATTTCTTGAGTCGCGATTTCCTTTAAAATCCTTATCGTGTTCACTCAAATAAAAGTGAACAGATTGATTTCGAAGATTTCATAATTGCAAAAATGATATTATCCATTTATTGCGTCACTGTATGAGTGAGTACAGATCAATAAATACAATTTAAAGGTATATGGATTATACGTTAAACAAACTGATGATGAAAGCTTAACGGAAACAATGAAGCATTTCAATACACCATACAAGCCAATATATGAAAACGAGCTGATTGATGAGCATCTAAATGATACCATCGAAAATTTAATAACTCTCAGCAGTGAATTCAGGAGAAGGATTCAGGTTGGGCAATAAAAGTTTTAAATATTTTGAGCTAACCATGATAAAACTGGAGCATATCGCTGCAAACAGATTTATCAAGCTCCCAAAAATTAAATCACGAAATGCACTAATAAATGTTAAAATGACGATTTTTTGTTTCAAGTGGTGTGTTTTATCATCATTAGCCTATGGAAAACACCTTAAAAACTGTATATCAAACGGCAGCATTAAAAAATTGCCCGAGATAAGTTAACAATACCATCATCCTATCGGTGCGGAAACATACGGCAAGACATCATATATTATGAAGGAGTAAGATTGAATTTTTTTCTGGAATTGAGTTTCCAATAACAAAAAGGAATCAAGCGTTTCGAATCAGCTAATGAGGATTTTAGCATCAATGTATATGAAGTCGATGAATATGGAAAAAACGTTGTGTGGACCACAGTGAGGACTAAGAAAATTCGAACTCACCACATAAACTTGTTGGAATCAATAGTGATAATACAAATGATGCATTATGCATATATAACGTGCATGAGGAAATTATGTTATTCACAACATAGTAAATCCCATAATACTGCATATTTTTGCGAGAACTGTTTGCAATTTTATAGTACAACAAGCACTATTCATGACACTAAGGAGTGTGGAAAAGTTGCTGCTTTGTATCCTGAACCTAATACAAAACTGTATTCAAAAAGT
Organism: Drosophila lowei; assembly: GCA_008121275.1. Lineage (NCBI taxonomy): Eukaryota > Metazoa > Arthropoda > Insecta > Diptera > Drosophilidae > Drosophila > Drosophila lowei. Next base: position 30,600,507 of record CM017781.1, on the reverse strand, counting down.
TTTCTAAAAACTATCACCACCAGTAGTAATTTATGCTGACATCGAAGCAGTTTTGGAAAATTACCATATAAACCTTAATGATCCATCAAAATCATCAACTACTATGGCTCAAAAGCATACAGCATGTGCAGCATCATTTTATATTGTACATAAATACAATACTCATCTAAATCCGATGTGGACATATGAAGGTAAATATTTTCACAATACAACAAAGGTAATAAACTCATAAGCATTATGATTTCGTTATTTCAGGACCGGATTGTATCCAAAAATTTTGTCAAGCGCTTAGGATGAAAACCGATGGACTTTATGAAGAAGTACTGGAAGTCCTATAAAAACCAATCTACCAGTTTAACATTTGGGATGAGGATTATCAGAGGCACGGCGTGTGCTATGCCTGCGAGAAACAAATTTCTGATGATGATCGAGAAAAATTCTTTGATCAGTTTACAGGCCAGTATGTAGGGCCTATTCATAAGGTGTGTAAACAGACATTTAGATTAAGCGATCCCTTTTTCCCTGTAGTTTTCATAACTTGTCACGTTATGATATACATTTATTTGTTACATCCTTGCAATAAAGAGTTATGTAAGGAAGCGATCCTGGGCTGGGGTACATATCTCAGTCTACTCCAGGGTCGAAATTACAGCAATATTTATAATTTACCGGGACTCCTAGGCCGTCGATGGGGACAGGAGGCAATCCCCAGACGGAGCGACCGAGATGAAAGGGAACAGTACGGGGCGCGGCAGTCAATCCCGCTGAGAGCGTTTAGACAATCGCCGGACAGCACTTACGGGGCCCTGTCGGACTAAGAATTACTACGAGGGTCGGAGATATCGACAGACACCGCCGAGAGGGCTTAGGCAATCGCCGGATAGCGCTCTCGGGATCCCGTCGAACTAAGAACTACTACGGAGGTCTGTGCTATGCGGGGATACCAACAAAGTATCACCGAGAGTGTCTAGGCTATCGCCGGATAACACTTACGGGACCTTGTCGGACTAAAATTACTACGAAGGCCTTTGCTATGCGGGGATACCGACAAATACCACCGCGAGTACCTAGGCTATCGCCGGACAGTACTCACGGGGCCCCGTCGGACTAAATTACTACGAGGGTCGGAGATATCGGCAAGCATCGCCGGGAGAGCTTAGGCAATCGCCGGATAGCGCTCCCGGGATCCTGTCGAACTAAGATCTACTACATGAAGGTCTTTGCTATGCGGGATACCGACAAGTACCACCATGAGCGCCTAGGCTATCGCCGGACAGCAATTCTACGGGCCCTGTCAGACTAAGAATTACTACGAGGGTCGGAGATATCGACAGACACCGCCGAGGCTTTAGGCAATCGCCGGATAGCTTCCGGGATCCTGTCGAACTAAGAACTACTACGATGGTCTTTGCTGTGCGGAATGCCGACCAGTACCACCGTGAGCACCTAGGCTATCGCCGGACAGCACTTACGGGGCCCGTCGGACTAAGAATTACTACGAGGGTCGGGGGTATCGGCGGGCATCGCCGGGAGGGCTTAGGCAATCGCCGGATAGCGCTCTCGGGATCCTGTCGAACTAAGAACTACTACGGGGCTGGAGATATCGACGAGCATCGCCGAAGGTGCCCTAGGCAATCACCGGATAGCACTCACGGGACACTGTCGAACTAAGAATTATTACGGGGCCGGAAGTATCGACGAAGGCGTCGCCGAGGGCACCTAGGCAATCGCCGGATAGTACTCACGGGACACTGTCGAACTAAGAATTGCTACGGGGTCGGAGATATCGACAAGCATCGCCGAGGGCACCTAGGCAATCGCCGGATAGTACTCACGGGACACTGTCGAACTAAAATTGCTACGGGGTCGGAGATATCGACAAGCATCGCCGAGGGTGCCTAGGCAATCGCCGGATAGCACCTACGAGACACTATCGAACTAAGAATTACTACGGGGAGTCGGAGATATCGACAAGCATCGCCGAGGGTGCCTAGGCAATCGCCGGATAGCACTCACGGGACACTGTCGAACTAAGAATTGCTACGGGGTCGGAGACATCGACAAGCGTTGCCGAGGGTGCCTAGGCAATCGCCGGATAGCACTTACGGGACGCTGTCGAACTAAGAATTACTACGGGGGTCGGAGATATCGCCAAACGCATCGCCGAGAGTGCCTAGGCAATCGCCGGATAGCACTCACGGGGATGCTGTCGAACTAAAATTACTACGAATACGGGAATACCGACGCATATCGCCGAGAGTACCTAGGCAATCGCCGGATAGCACTCACAGGACACTATCGGGCTAAAACATTACCAAGAAGTCTTTATCATACAGGGCAGGCATCGCCGAGAGGGCTTAGGCAATCGCCGGACAGCGCCTTCAGGACCCTGGGAACTACTAGGAGTACTGTGGGGTCACAAACTACTGGAGGGAATCATGCGGGAGGAACGCCAACAGATGTCACCGAGAACGCCTGGGCAATCGCCGGACAGCGGCCTCAGGATCCCCGTTGGACTACGAACTACTGGAGGGAACCACGCGGGCCCCGACGCAATCCGGGTTGAATACGGATCACCACGTGGAGTGCAGACAAAGAAAGAGACTCGGGCAGAGGCGTGAGGAAGGGCAGAAGATGAAGCCCCGCATCCCGGTTCCCTAGTGTATGGATTGGGGGTGGTCGGGCTATGTTTAGTTATATTCGTTATATTTCATTTTATTCTTCTTTGGTTCCCTACCTATCGCACCGCTCAGCAGCCCGTATGCACGCGCCTTGAGACTCGCTTACCCCTGAACTCCCACGCTCGTGCCTGTCGAAAGCCTCCTCTATCCTGGGGTTGCAGCGCCGGTGCAGGATCCCCTCTCCGTAAGCGTAATACCGATGCCGGATCCTTCGCACTGCTGATCGCGTTCTCTCCAAGTAGTCCGCCACGTGTGTTCTTTTTTTCTTCGCGAGCCACTCGATTTTACCCGTCAACGCGTCCGATTCCTCTGACTGCTAATCTAACTGACTCCCTTCCACGTTTTCCCAACTTCAGAGCCGGCGTTCTGGCTCTGCCGATCAACGTCGGCGTGGGCGGCTAGCGTCGTTATTTCCCTCTCTTTTCTCTGTAGCTGCGCCGGTGACTTTCCTCTCTTTTCCACTGCTGGGGCGTCGTTTGCTGGATTTGATTGCCAGTATAGAGTCCTCTTCTGCCGCTGCTGCGTTGATTCTGTGAAAACATCTTGTCGCGCTTCTCGGCCGCGCTGCTGCGTCGTGCTGTTGGCTTATCTTGTCAGCGCTTTTCCTCTCTGCCCAGTAGCTGCGTCGGTACCGGCGGCTCGCTGGATCCCGTTGTTTCCCCTGTCTCTCTTTGGCCGCCGCTGCGTCGTTTGTTGTTAGGTTATCTTGTAGTGCTTCCCTCTCTGCCTGTTGCTGCGTCGATGCCGGCCGGGATCCGTTGTTTTCCTCGTCTCTCTTTGGCGCTGCTGCATCGTTTGATCCTCGGTGTTTTCCTCGTCTCTTTGGCCGCTGCTGCGTCGTTTTGTTGTTGGGTCTTGGTTCTGGAAGCCGAGTGGCGTCCGCCGTGATCATGACTTGCCCCCTTTTAAGAAAATAATAAGCTACGTGGGGCTTAGAGACCCCTCGGGCCGTATAATATAAAATTAATAACAAGTGGCCTTCGTGGCCTTCCCCTCCCCTTAACCTAAAACTGAACTGTCAATGCTTAAGCCTAGAAAATAAAAAAGTAAAAAATCTTAATTCTAATAAAATAAGTTCGGGTCCCTCCACTGGAAAAATGCCGGCAAGATGATGGGCGGAAAAATGTGGGTGGAGCGTAATGTTCCCCTCACACCCCTCCCATACTTCAGGGGTGCCGAAGAGTGACTGTGACAGCCCGGCTGCGGGTAATTTTGACGCGAAAGCAGGTGCCGTCATGGACCTCCAGTCGCCGGACTCCCAGTCGGTGGCTCGATCGCGTAAGAATACGGTGATGTTGGATATGAGGTCCCGGGGCAGCCACCGCCCTGGCGCGTTGGTCCGCCATTGGGGAGCCTCTGCCCATTTCCGGGTCGTCCTGCACCGCGGCTACCGTAGGGTGGAGTCGGAGGATTTGCATTCTCGCCATACTCCAGCGGGAGGCTCTCTTCGGAGCCGAAGTCGCGTATTCCTCATCGGGACGTTGTGAGGGGTAGTCCGGCGGGCCTGCATTGACCCTGATGGGTTGGTTGGTGCCCACTGCGGTCGCTTGTGGCGCGAAGTCCGGGTTCGCGAGGGACCCGGATGGCTGCCGCGCCCAGTTCTTCCCCTGCATCGCTCAAGTGTTTGACACGTCAGAGTAGTGTGGCCCAGCACCACTGACCTGTTGTACAGCTGGAGGGGCGACTACTCGCGCCTCTCGACCCGCCTCAACTGGGCTTGTGACGGGAGGTGGATGGCCATCCGGGGTCGAGCGATCCAGCCGCGAGTCCGGTTTGCAGTTGTGGTTCGTCGGCAGGCGCCGGGACTTCAGGCTGCTGGTCTCCGCTAGGGTGTCCCGTCGTATCACCATTTGCCCAGGGCCGAGCTTGCCCTTCCGTCTCTTGGAGCGCTTCATGTCTTCAGTCAATTCTAGGGAGAAAATGCCTGTCGGTTAGAACCTGCCTGTCTTAACTAGAAGTATTAATACCCTCCCTATCATAGCGGAGGCGGTGCGAGTAAGAAGATGTTTACATTGGATGTAGTACTTATCTAATCCCATAAGGGGATGTATATACGTAGCTTACGGTTTCGTGGAATCGCGCCCCTTCGGGACGAGGACGCTACGGTAGCGCGCTACCGCCAGTGGCCCCATGCGAAGTCGGCAAGTCATTCCGGGTCTCTCCAGCGTCGTCGGGTTCTTCTCGGGGTGTTCCACTCCGTGTGGCCTTCTAAGTCAGCTAAACTCGCTGTTTTCCTTTGTTTGCCTTGTTGAATCTGTAGTCGAACTATGTTGGGAGATAAGAATTGGGTTACCTTGTACGGCCCGTCGTACTTAGGGGCCAACTTTGCCGCGAAACCGTCGGGATGCACGTTGGGTGTTCTCCTGTACGACCTTGAGTACTTCCTGTAGTCGTGTCGCCTTCTCGTGAGCAGGCTCTGGTTCATTTCTAATCCTGGGGTCATTCCGTCGTACAAGGTTCCTGGCAGCCTTGGTTCTGTTGTGTGGGGGCTACTACCTGTCGTGACGGCTTTGCTACTACCGATTCTGTCCGTGTCCATGGGATCGAAATGTGGTCGGGGGGCGTTGCATGCCCTGCGCGGTGTCTACGAAGTTGGCGGGGTCAATGCGGGGTATGTAGCTCTCAGAATTCGCCCATGGTCCCACGTTGCATGCCCTGCACGGTGTCTACGGAATGCGGGGTATGTAGCCTCTCAACGGTAATGTCGCCCATGGTCGGCCCGTTGCATGCCCTGCACGGTGTCTGAAGTTGGCGGGGTCAATGCGAGGGTATGTAAACGCCCAAGTGTCACGGGTTGGAAGGGTTGCCTGCGGTCACTACGGGGTGGCGGAATTTTTCGAGCAGGGCACATGTCATGATGGCGAGGTTCACGGAGATAGGGTTAGTCGAGTCTGACCTTCGAAAGGGTTGCGTTGTCAACCGGCCGCGGCATCGGCTAAAGGGGCGAGTTGATAATCCGTTGGGGCTAGATGCGAGGTGGTCTACCTCGACCCGTCCATGTCATCTAGGGCCGTCGTCTTCCGGAGCGTAGCAGGTCGTGGTGTAGAGCGATGCTGGTTTCCTGCGGGGTCGTTTGCAATGGCTGCGCGCTGTACGGCGGGGCATGTCTGATTTAGCTCGCGTCGATCGTGTTGTTATATTTTTTAGCGCCGCCGGGTCCGTCCCAGTCAGGGCTTTTGATGCGGTAATCCTTGTATCGTTGCTGGGTCTGGCGTGGTCGAGGCTTAGAAGCGTTGTCCTTGTATTGCGGCTGGGTCTGGTGGTCGGGGCTTGGAAGCGTTGTCCTGATGTCACTGCTGGTTCTGGCGTGGTCGGGAAACTGAAGCGTTGTCCTGTTGGGATACTCTGGGTGGTTTTTCAGGGCAGACGGACTGGCCTAGGTGCGTCAGCGGTGTCGCAATCGTCTCCGGCGTGGTTTCGTTACTCTGGGTGTTCTTCGGGGCGGACGGACTGGCCCTGGGGCGTGTCAACATTGTCGCAGTCGTCTCTGTCGCCAGCTTCGTTGATGATTCTGGCGTGGTCGTATCGAATCGTGGGTTGGGTTCGAATTGGCGTTGCTGGGTCTGGCGTGTTCGAGGCGATTCCTGGTGCGTAGTCATGGTTACGTTGCTGGGTCTGGCGTGTTCGAGATTCTGGTGCGTTGTCACGGTTACATTGCTGGGTCTGGCGGGTTCGAGACTCTGGTGCGTTGTCACGGGTACGTTGCTGGGTCTGGCGTGGTTGGGATTCTTGTGCGTTGTCACGGTTACGTTGCTGGGTCTGGCGTGGTTGGGATTCTGGTGCGTCGTCACTGGTTCATTGCTGGGTCTGGCGTGGTTGGGATTCTGGTTCGTTGTCACTGGTACATCGCTGGGTCTGGCGTGTTCGAGGTTTGGTGCGTTGGTTTCGTCCGGTGGGTCGCCGTTGGATTGGTCGAGGGTAAAGACGGCGGATGCGGTCACTGGACGTTCGTCACTAAAAGTAACCATGCGGGGCCGGAGTCGAGGGATGATGTGGGGATCGGGTTGGTTTCCGGATCGCCCGCTGGAGTCAACTGCAAAGTACGCTCGGCCGCATTGTATTATGGTCTGGACGCCGCAAAAGAAATCAAGCCCCGGTATGATGTCGTCCCACTACCATGGGTAGGACCAATAGAATCACCCGCGTTTCCTGTTGATCAGCGTACCTTGACCGAAACTGCTTGCGTCACCTCCTTTGCTGTACCGTCCGCCAGGCGGACGGTGATCCTTATATTCCGTGCGTTCCCTCGGTACTTACTTCTTGAGCGATCGTTGACTGACGAACGACCGCGTTGCTCCTGTGTCAGGGGTAGCCGTCAGGCGGTACTCCTTCGATGGTTACTAGCGCGGCGACCCTGCCTCCTTCAAACTTAAGGATGGAGTTACTCCTGGGGGCCCTGGGTACGTCTCCGATCAGTTCCCCTGACGAGCGGAGACTCGGTCCGTTTCCCGACTCCGGACAGCCTACAGCAGTCCGATCGTCCGGATCACCCACTTGGCGACCACATAACAGAATAACACTCGCCGATTCCTGCGAACTGCTGAAATGACCTTCTCTCCGCAATTCCGGCAGGCCCGGCGTGGAGTTCCACCGGCTGGTCTCCATCCTGGGTCACTACGCGGCTTGCCGTCTCAGCGCTCCAGGAGGGCCCGGTGTCGTCTGGAGGAGCATGCTGCGGGGTGGATAATCCGGGTCCTTTGTATGATGGCGTTCTGGTTTTCGTATCTGGGCGGTCGTAAGCGTGGCAGGTTTGTTCGCGGTCCCGCGCTACGTTGTCACCGTACGCGCTATCAAAATTAGGGTCAGTTCTGCAACGTCTCGAACTCGTACCTGGGTGAACAGTTGGTATTCCGGCAAGAAGGTTCTCGTAGATCCTGTCCAGCTCCCTGTCACGGAGTATACTGAGCTCTCGTTGCATCATGGAGTCGGAGGTCGATCGAAGTAGTCCTGAAAGGCTTCTCGGGGTCGTTGGTGACGGGGAGCGGATCGTATCTTCCAAGCGCTGAAAGTATCGCGGGGGTAGGAAGAACTCAAGAACTCCTTCCGGAACTCGGTCCATGGCTTGCATCTGGAACGTCTAAACCATCCTTCTGCCTTGCCAGTTAGTAGCCCGGAGATGGCTCGCGGCAGTTGTGCTGGGCTTCCGCCATATAGTCGACCCTTTCTTCCAACCGTTCGACGAAAGCCAGCGGATCCGAGTGTCCGTCGAACTTCCATTCCCCAATTGCGCAGCTTATCGGCGAGGGCTGCGAAGGAGATTTCTTCCTTCCGGGTCGCGAAGTTCCGGCTTCCTCGGGGAAGCAGTGCTGGTTGTGATTATCACCATGTCGTCGGTCGGTCGTGGCTTCAAGCCGGCTAAGTCCACTGTACCCAGGACCTTGAGCTGCGCGCGGGAACTCGGGAATTACGATGGATGAGGGCTGTTCCGCACAGATCCATCCTTCTGCTCGCGTTGATTCGGTCCGGCGGCAGGGACGTGTTCCTCGGGTTCCTCGGGCTGGGCGCGCTGTTGAAGACCGTTCCGCGGCTTCGATCCCACTTTTCGATCGCCGTCGGATGTTCGCCGCGCGAGGTAGACCGAGATCCGGCTGCCAGTTCGTCCCTGTCTCGATACACCGGGCCAGATTCGACGGCGATGGCCTGCAACTGATTCATCCCTTGCGCCGATACACCCAGAAATCCACTGCTTCAGAAGCACGAGGTAGTCAGACTGGCCCGCCCGAGGTCTTTCGCGTTTCCGACGAGTAGTATCACCGTATTGACCCACTCCAGTAGAGATCTTTTTTTCTCAGGTAACGCGCAGATACAGCGTCCTTGGGGTTAGTCACGGAAGCGCGGCGTATGCACGGTTAACCCACGGTTGTCCAAGTGAGGCGTCCTTGGAGTCCTTGCTGGCAGGGTCCTGGTCGATGGTCGTGGTTGTCGTTCGCCTTTATATGGAACGTCAAGGGAGACGTCGAGGGTGGCCTATCGTAGAGTAGATGGATCGGGGCTCGGGCGGGCGTTGCAAGTGTTGCGTATCGAAGGGGTATGTGGACGTAGAGTAGAGTGGGGTTGGTGCCTCGGCTACTTTGAAATGACTTACGCGGTGGATATTATTCGGGGTAATTGGATACTTTATTATAAATATTTTTAGCACTTTCTTAAACTCTTAGATGAATACTACGTCGATGTTCTAGGCCGGGTTCAGCGTAAGTTCTTGGTACGACGTCCGTGCTCGGGGCCGGGTTCTGCGTAAGTTATTTTCTTGTCTTGGTGGGCGTCTATTTATACGCTTACTATTGCTGCGTCAGCGAGACCGAAAGTGCATTTCCGCGTCGGGTCGCATTTCGCCGTTTTGGTGACTTGGCGGGTTTTCCGTTGGCGGGCGACGTGAGCTTTTCGTGGTGCCGTCTTCTCGCGGTTGACGAACCCGGAAGACTGCACCTGATCGGTCGCTGGGCCTGGAGTGGGGAAGTCCGCGTGACCTGGCGTGTTTGGTCAGCGTTTGTGGAGTCGGCGCGTGTCGAGTAGCTAGGAGGAGAGGGTGGAGGGGGTGTTCGTATGACGAGTAATATATGCATTATTATACGTGGGGAGAGCGTTGTAGCGAACCCATTTAGGTTCGTTACACCCTCCCTTTCTTCCCCGACGAGAGTTACGAGGACTCGTTCATCGGGTGTGCGGCGGTGAATCCGGTAGTGTTACGTTGCTTCTCTGGCTGGTGTCCCGGGTTCTGCTGACTCTGCGGTGCCGTGGTCGGGGCGTCGGGTTGATGCCTCATTGGTTTCTTCGTCGATGTCAGCATTCCTGTGTAGGTCAGTGGGCTCGTCGGGCTTGTGGTCGTGGAACTCTCTCAGGTCGTTGATATTTGCGGTCTTCTGTTTCCGGCTTTCGCAATGTTGTAATTTGGCGATGTTTGGCGATGGAAAACTTTTGACCCGGTAGGGGCCGTCGAACTTCGGAGCTAGCTTTGCCGCAAAGCCCTCGGCGGCGTTTGAGAGGTGGTGTTGGCGTAGTAGTACCAACGACCCGATGGCGGGGCGCCATAGTCGCCGGCGGAGGTTGTAATGTCTCCCTTGCTCTTGGCTGGCTCTCCGGATGTTGTTTCGGACGATGGCGAATACTTCTTTTAGCCTCGTCGCTTTGCTGGTGGCCGTCTCTGGTGTACTTCCTGTCCCGGGCGTGACTTCATCGTAAAGGGTGCCGGGGAGTCGGGGTTCTCTTCCTTGCAGTAGGGAAACGGGGCTGAATCCGGTCGTCTCGGAGACGCTGGAGTTGATTGCCAATGTCATCTCGGGTAGGAGTTCGTCCCATGTGTTCTGGTGGTCGTCGACGAACTGGGCGATCATTGTTTTCACAGTTCGATTGGCTCTCTCCGTCGGGTTTTCTTGGGGGCAATACGGGGCGGTGTGTTGTAGCTCCACGCCTGCGGTTCGCAGGAATGTTTTAAACGATCGGCTGGTGAACTGGGTTCCGTTGTCGCACACGAATAGTTTCGGCACGCCGAAGCTGCTCAGTATTCGTTCTCTGAAGGCTCGTTCGAGGTTCGCCGTTGTCGCTTTCTTGAGGGGTACCAGTTCGACCCACTTGGAGAAAGTGTCGAAGAATACCAGTAGGATGGTGTTCCCGTGTTTGGACCGTGGTAATGGTCCGACGAAATCGGCGCACAGGGTGGCGAAGGGTTCTTCGGCTTTGCGCGTGAGCATCCGGCCCACGGCCTTGCGCTGTGTGGCCTTGAACTTCTGGCAGCTTACGCAGCCCTGCACGTACCGTCGTACGTCTCGGTGTAGTCCTGGCCAGTAATATCGTTGCGTTGTCCTCAGGATGGTTTTCCGGACGCCAAGGTGTCCTGCTGTTGGTTCGTCATGGCATTCGCGGAGTACTCTCGTTCGGCCGTTTTAGGCACGCATAGTTTCCACGGTATGTGGTCGTCGTCGTCGGCTCCGTGTCCTAGATAGCGGTATAGCTGCCCGTTTTCGTGCGTGTAGTCCGGGTATTTCTGGGGTTCGTCTTGGACTTGCTGGATCCTTTGTTTAAGCCAGGTGCATGCCGTGTTGTCTCCCTCCTCGATGCGGGAGAGGGTTTCCAATGGTTGTCTTGACAACGCGTCAGCGACTACGTTCTGGTTGCCGGCCCGATAGTGCACGTCGTATTGATATTGCTGCAGTTCGAGCGCCCACCTTGCTACTCTACCGTAAGGGCTCTCGAGGGTATTCAGCCACTTTAGTGCGAGGTGATCGGTTATGACATCGAATCGGTAGCCTTCGAGATAGCATCGCAGTTTTCGGATTGCCCAGATGACGGCGAGGCATTCCTTGTCGGTGGCCGAGTAGTTTCCCTCTGCTTTGTTGAGGCGTCGACTGACATATGCGATGACCCGCTCTTTCCCTTCGATCTCTTGGGTGAGGACTGCGCCCACTCCAAGGTTGCTTGCGTCCGTCTGCAGGGAAAACTTGACGTTAAAGTCTGGGCAGGCGAGTACTGGTGCGGTGGTGAGTAGTGTTTTCAGCTCGTTGAAGGCGTCTTGTTGTTCTTGGCCCCATGTCCATGCTTTCCCTTTCTTCAGCAGCAGTGACATTGGTTGGACCACGGTGGCAAAGTTTGGGACAAATCTTCGGTACCAACCATGCCTACGCACTGTCGTAACTCCTTCAGGTTGGTCGGCGGCCTCAGATCCTTTACGGCTGCGATTTTGTCGGGGTCCGTGTGGATACCTTCTTCGCTGATCATGTGTCCCAGGTATTTTATTCGGCGTTGGAAGAAGGCGCACTTTTCCGTGTTGATCCGTAGGTTTGCCTTGCGTAGTCGTGCGAAAACTTCTTTCACGTTGTTCAGGTGCTCCGTGAAGCTTTTCCCGACGATGACGATGTCGTCGAGATATGCGAATGCGAACGGTTCCATGTCCGCGCCGATAACGGCGTCGAGGGTCCGTTGAAACGTGGCTCCCGCGGAATGTAAACCGAAAGGCATTACTTTCCATTGGTATAGTCCTCTGCCGGGGATCGTGAATGCCGTGGCTTCCCGGCTGTCACGGGCCATCGGTATCTGCCAGTACCCGTTCTTCAGGTCCAGGGTCGTGATGAAGTGGGCATTTCGGAGTCGCTCTAGTATGTAGTTGATCCTGGGTAGCGGGTACGCGTCCGGGATAGAACGCTCGTTTAGCTGCCGAAAATCTACACACATGCGCCACCTCCTGTCCTTTTGCGGACCAGGACGATTGGCGCGCTGTGGGGGCTCCGGATGGTTCGATTAAGTCCTCTGCTATCAGTTGGTCGACCTGTTCATCGATGATCCGCCGCATGGCTGGATTTTTCGGGTAGTACCGCTGTTTTATGGGTCGGTTGTCCCTCATGACGATGGTGTGTTCTGTTAGGTCCGTCGTCCCTCGGAGGCCTGCGAGTGTTGGCAATTCTTCGTCCAGAAATTCCTGTATTTTCGGCGCGATGTCGGGGGCCATGGGTCGGAGATTCGTTCCGAATCGTCCTCCGGTGGTTCGTCGATTCCTGGGTCGCACGTGTGGTCGGGGTTCTCGGGGAGGATCGTTGTGTCGAATGCGCTTGGTGGTTCGACTTCGCGAGTGTATTCGCTTATGCTGGCGACGACGGCGGGTGCGATCAGGTGTGGGGTGCTCGTGTGTGTCCTGGGGGTGCTGGCGCGACGTTGTATTCAGCGTGATGTACGAACGTGCGGGTCTCGACGCTAGCGTTTGACCAACGGCTAGTTTGGGCGATGAAGGTTACCGACATGGCTCCAGGCGTGTTGCTGGGCCGCATGCCGGCGCCGTACGAGGTGTTGCCCGGGAGGCGTTCCATGATGTCGGTGACGATCGATGGTGTGTCGGCTCCAGGTGCGTCGGGGATCCGATGGGTGCCTCGTGTGGCAGTGATCGCCTTTCCCGGTTCCTGCCTGAGAGGACGCGGGGTAGCGGGTCGGTCGGTGTCGTAGGGGTTGTTTTCGTGTCGAGGGCGTTGTCGACGCGTTCGTGGGCCAGGGTGGCGGTCGGAGGTGGTACCTCGAGCGCCTGGCTGCTGCGTGGCGGTTGTCGTTGCTGGGGCCGGGTTGTCTTCTGGAGGGGCGTCCTGGGTTCCTTTCCCATCGTTGGTGGAACCGCGTCGGTGCCCTCGGGAGACCGGCTCGCTTTCTTCGTTGCTTTGCTTGGTTTTGGGTTTCTCGGAGTGGGCCTGGGGCTAATGTGCCTCGTCGTGGCCGTGGGTTCTGTGTTCCTTGTTCCTTGTGCTCGTGTCTCGTGTCGTGTCGGGGAATTCGTTGGCGGCGGGGGTCTCGAGTTCTTGGGTCCGGGGGCGTGTACTTGGCTGGCGGTGATCACCGGCGTGCTCGGGATGGGGCGTTGGCGGCCTTGGAGTTGGAGGCGTGTGGTGCCACATTGTATTGTGGTTTCGATGGCGCACAGGAAATCCATCCCTATGATGGCTTGCTCTAGCATGTCGGGCAGTACCAAGAGTGGCATCTGTACCTCTTGCTCGTCTAGTTTGACGCGCGCTAGCAAGATCTGAGTTATCTCGCGTGCTGAGCCGTCGGCTAGGCGTATCGGGACGCAAGCGTCGCACAGGTCGTTATCGTGGCCGAGTTGGCGGGCGAGGTCGGCGTTGATGAAACTTCGGGACGCCCCGGTGTCGACTGTGGCTTCCGTGCGCCGTCCTCCGATGGTCACTCTCGCCACTATCCGGCCTTCGTGTACTTGTAGCGGGTTTCTTAGTTGGTTGTCTGAGGAAGCGTCGTGCCCGGCTGTTCCCGTGTCAGCTGGGGACGCGAGTCGTTTCCCGACGGGTCCTGGCGGCAACAGCCCACGGTGCGTGTTCCGCGTTTGCCGCATTCCCAACAGAAGAGGATCGATGGGTTGGTGCAGTTGCGAGAGACATGTCCTGCTTCCCCGCAGCGTCGACAGGCTGCGTGCGGGTTGGCGATGGGGGTGGTGATCATTCGATGTGTCGCTTCCTGTGCCGGGATGCCGGCTTGGTGCGGCTTCCTTGTGGGTTCCGAGGTGTTCCAGTGGGGTTTTCGGGATTGGGTCCGATTCGCCCCGTTTTCGTTTTGCACTTGTTGTGCCGCTGGCCGTGTGTACCTAGGTGGTTGTCGAGGGGGGATGAGGGTCGCCGGTATGTTTCGCTCCTGGATGCTCTCGAACTCTGTGGCCAACATTGTCAGTTGCGTCAGACTTCTCAGTTCGTGTCTTCGCACGTACAGTTGGTACGCCGGGAGGGTGTTGTCATAGATCCGGCTAAGCTCCTTGGCGTCGTCGTACCCGGCGTGGTGCATGAGCAGCCGGAGCTCGATGACGAAATCTTTGAACGGCTCGCCCACCGCTTGTTTGCGGTCTTTGATCTGGTCTTCCAATTGTTCGAAGAAGTACCGGGGAGGCAGGAAAAAGGTTAGGAATTCCTGGCGGAAATCGGCCCATGAGGCGCTCTGGAGTCGGCTGGTGCGGAACCAACGGTTGGCTCGGTCAGTGAGGAGTTCCGCCATGGCTCGCGGCAGGTAGTTCATGTCTACCCCGTACGAGAGGGCACGCTCTTCCAGCAGTTCGACGAAAGACAGTGGATCGTCTTGCCCGTCGAACTGGATTCCCCACTTCCGGATCCGTTCCGCCATCTGCGCGGCGTGACTGTAGTAATGGCTGTCTGTGGGGCCATTCCCTCCTGTTGTCGGCAAGATTCTTCTTGTGGGCGAAGGCCTTGGCCCTGGAGACGGGGGCCTCGGGAGATCTGCTGCGGTTATCGTGATCGGTTCGGGGTCGATCCTGCCTTCCATGACTCCGGGAACTTGTAGGCTGAGCTTGGGGTCTGTCTTCCGCTTCTCCGTTAGCGCTGAGGTGTCGGGCTGCGGCGATCTTGCTCGTCCTGGGGATCTGGCGTACTGCCGCTCGAGCTCTGCCAACCTGACCCAGGCATCGTGTTCGAGGGGCCCGGCGACTAGTTCGGCGAAATTTCTCCGCAAATCTTCCACGTTACCCTCGCGGCTGAATCCGAATCCTCCGCGAAGGACTCCAGCTCCTCTCGGCGGCGTTTGTGTATCCAGCCGGTACTCACCCCTGGGTTGGCGACAAAGTCTCCGGGGTAACCCCGCTGGCCTGTTCCTCTGTATGGGATTCCATTGCTCCGATCGTTACTTGAGCTGGCTATTTCGCTGGGCTCGCGCTTTTCCTTCACTAGGGCACTGTGTCGGGCTTCGTGGTTGACGCTTCGAATTTCTTCTCGGGGGGTGACGGCGCTGTTTGCGTTTCGCTGACTGCTCGTTGCGCAACTCTGCCGTTGGTATTGTGCGAGGTCGGGGTTTCTTCGTGTTGTATTTTCTTGTACCTCTAGCAGCCGTGGGGTTTTGTTCCACAAGCCCTCGTTGACGTTCCCTTGGGTCCCTGCTCGGGCGCCACTTGTGATGGACCTATTTCAGGCTGAGGTAAGCTCAGTCCCGTCCAGGGTCAATCCACAAGAAATTTGTAGAAATGATGGAACGTCAAGGGAGACGTCGAGGGTGGCCTATCGTAGAGTAGATGGATCGGGGCTCGGGCGGGCGTTGCAAGTGTTGCGTATCGAAGGGGTATGTGGACGTAGAGTAGAGTGGGGTTGGTGCCTCGGCTACTTTGAAATGACTTACGCGGTGGATATTATTCGGGGTAATTGGATACTTTATTATAAATATTTTTAGCACTTTCTTAAACTCTTAGATGAATACTACGTCGATGTTCTAGGCCGGGTTCAGCGTAAGTTCTTGGTACGACGTCCGTGCTCGGGGCCGGGTTCTGCGTAAGTTATTTTCTTGTCTTGGTGGGCGTCTATTTATACGCTTACTATTGCTGCGTCAGCGAGACCGAAAGTGCATTTCCGCGTCGGGTCGCATTTCGCCGTTTTGGTGACTTGGCGGGTTTTCCGTTGGCGGGCGACGTGAGCTTTTCGTGGTGCCGTCTTCTCGCGGTTGACGAACCCGGAAGACTGCACCTGATCGGTCGCTGGGCCTGGAGTGGGGAAGTCCGCGTGACCTGGCGTGTTTGGTCAGCGTTTGTGGAGTCGGCGCGTGTCGAGTAGCTAGAGGAGAGGGTGGAGGGGTGTTCGTATGACGAGTAATATATGCATTATTATACGTGGGGAGAGGCGTTGTAGCGAACCCATTTAGGTTCGTTACACCCTCCCCCTTCTTCCCCGACGAGAGTTACGAGGACTCGTTCATCGGGTGTGCGGCGGTGAATCCGGTAGTGTTACGTTGCTTCTCTGGCTGGTGTCCTGGGTTCTGCTGACTCTGCGGTGCCGTGGTCGGGGCGTCGGGTTGATGCCTCATTGGTTTCTTCGTCGATGTCAGCATTCCTGTGTAGGTCAGTGGGCTCGTCGGGCTTGTGGTCGTGGAACTCTCTCAGGTCGTTGATATTTGCGGTCTTCTGTTTCCGGCTTTCGCAATGTTGTAATTTGGCGATGTTTGGCGATGGAAAACTTTTGACCCGGTAGGGGCCGTCGAACTTCGGAGCTAGCTTTGCCGCAAAGCCCTCGACGGCGTTTGAGAGGTGGTGTTGGCGTAGTAGTACCAACGACCCGATGGCGGGGCGCCATAGTCGCCGGCGGAGGTTGTAATGTCTCCCTTGCTCTTGGCTGGCTCTCCGGATGTTGTTTCGGACGATGGCGAATACTTCTTTTAGCCTCGTCGCTTTGCTGGTGGCCGTCTCTGGTGTACTTCCTGTCCCGGGCGTGACTTCATCGTAAAGGGTGCCGGGGAGTCGGGGTTCTCTTCCTTGCAGTAGGGAAACGGGGCTGAATCCGGTCGTCTCGGAGACGCTGGAGTTGATTGCCAATGTCATCTCGGGTAGGAGTTCGTCCCATGTGTTCTGGTGGTCGTCGACGAACTGGGCGATCATTGTTTCCACAGTTCGATTGGCTCTCTCCGTCGGGTTTTCTTGGGGGCAATACGGGGCGGTGTGTTGTAGCTCCACGCCTGCGGTTCGCAGGAATGTTTTAAACGATCGGCTGGTGAACTGGGTTCCGTTGTCGCACACGAATAGTTTCGGCACGCCGAAGCTGCTCAGTATTCGTTCTCTGAAGGCTCGTTCGAGGTTCGCCGTTGTCGCTTTCTTGAGGGGTACCAGTTCGACCCACTTGGAGAAAGTGTCGAAGAATACCAGTAGGATGGTGTTCCCGTGTTTGGACCGTGGTAATGGTCCGACGAAATCGGCGCACAGGGTGGCGAAGGGTTCTTCGGCTTTGCGCGTGAGCATCCGGCCCACGGCCTTGCGCTGTGTGGCCTTGAACTTCTGGCAGCTTACGCAGCCCTGCACGTACCGTCGTACGTCTCGGTGTAGTCCTGGCCAGTAATATCGTTGCGTTGTCCTCAGGATGGTTTTCCGGACGCCAAGGTGTCCTGCTGTTGGTTCGTCATGGCATTCGCGGAGTACTCTCGTTCGGCCGTTTTTAGGCACGCATAGTTTCCACGGTATGTGGTCGTCGTCGTCGGCTCCGTGTCCTAGATAGCGGTATAGCTGCCCGTTTTCGTGCGTGTAGTCCGGGTATTTCTGGGGTTCGTCTTGGACTTGCTGGATCCTTTGTTTTAAGCCAGGTGCATGCCGTGTTGTCTCCCTCCTCGATGCGGGAGAGGGTTTCCAATGGTTGTCTTGACAACGCGTCAGCGACTACGTTCTGGTTGCCGGCCCGATAGTGCACGTCGTATTGATATTGCTGCAGTTCGAGCGCCCACCTTGCTACTCTACCGTAAGGGCTCTCGAGGGTATTCAGCCACTTTAGTGCGAGGTGATCGGTTATGACATCGAATCGGTAGCCTTCGAGATAGCATCGCAGTTTTCGGATTGCCCAGATGACGGCGAGGCATTCCTTGTCGGTGGCCGAGTAGTTTCCCTCTGCTTTGTTGAGGCGTCGACTGACATATGCGATGACCCGCTCTTTCCCTTCGATCTCTTGGGTGAGGACTGCGCCCACTCCAAGGTTGCTTGCGTCCGTCTGCAGGGAAAACTTGACGTTAAAGTCTGGGCAGGCGAGTACTGGTGCGGTGGTGAGTAGTGTTTTCAGCTCGTTGAAGGCGTCTTGTTGTTCTTGGCCCCATGTCCATGCTTTCCCTTTCTTCAGCAGCAGTGACATTGGTTGGACCACGGTGGCAAAGTTTGGGACAAATCTTCGGTACCAACCGGCCATGCCTACGCACTGTCGTAACTCCTTCAGGTTGGTCGGCGGCCTCAGATCCTTTACGGCTGCGATTTTGTCGGGGTCCGTGTGGATACCTTCTTCGCTGATCATGTGTCCCAGGTATTTTATTCGGCGTTGGAAGAAGGCGCACTTTTCCGTGTTGATCCGTAGGTTTGCCATGCGTAGTCGTGCGAAAACTTCTTTCACGTTGTTCAGGTGCTCCGTGAAGCTTTTCCCGACGATGACGATGTCGTCGAGATATGCGAATGCGAACGGTTCCATGTCCGCGCCGATAACGGCGTCGAGGGTCCGTTGAAACGTGGCTCCCGCGGAATGTAAACCGAAAGGCATTACTTTCCATTGGTATAGTCCTCTGCCGGGGATCGTGAATGCCGTGGCTTCCCGGCTGTCACGGGCCATCGGTATCTGCCAGTACCCGTTCTTCAGGTCCAGGGTCGTGATGAAGTGGGCATTTCGGAGTCGCTCTAGTATGTAGTTGATCCTGGGTAGCGGGTACGCGTCCGGGATAGAACGCTCGTTTAGCTGCCGAAAATCTACACACATGCGCCACCTCCCGTCCTTTTTGCGGACCAGGACGATTGGCGCGCTGTGGGGGCTCCGGGATGGTTCGATTAGGTCCTCTGCTATCAGTTGGTCGACCTGTTCATCGATGATCCGCCGCATGGCTGGATTTTTCGGGTAGTACCGCTGTTTTATGGGTCGGTTGTCCCTCATGACGATGGTGTGTTCTGTTAGGTCCGTCGTCCCTCGGAGGCCTGCGAGTGTTGGCAATTCTTCGTCCAGAAATTCCTGTATTTTCGGCGCGATGTCGGGGGCCATGGGTCGGAGATTCGTTCCGAATCGTCCTCCGGTGGTTCGTCGATTCCTGGGTCGCACGTGTGGTCGGGGTTCTCGGGGAGGATCGTTGTGTCGAATGCGCTTGGTGGTTCGACTTCGCGAGTGTATTCGCTTATGCTGGCGACGACGGCGGGTGCGATCAGGTGTGGGGTGCTCGTGTGTGTCCTGGGGGGTGCTGGCGCGACGTTGTATTCAGCGTGATGTACGAACGTGCGGGTCTCGACGCTAGCGTTTGACCAACGGCTAGTTTGGGCGATGAAGGTTACCGACATGGCTCCAGGCGTGTTGCTGGGCCGCATGCCGGCGCCGTACGAGGTGTTGCCCGGGAGGCGTTCCATGATGTCGGTGACGATCGATGGTGTGTCGGCTCCAGGTGCGTCGGGGGATCCGATGGGTGCCTCGTGTGGCAGTGATCGCCTTTCCCGGTTCCTGCCTGAGAGGACGCGGGGGTAGCGGGTCGGTCGGTGTCGTAGGGGTTGTTTTCGTGTCGAGGGCGTTGTCGACGCGGTCGTGGGCCAGGGTGGCGGTCGGATGTGGTACCTCGAGCGCCTGGCTGCTGCGTGGCGGTTGTCGTTGCTGGGGCCGGGTTGTCTTCTGGAGGGGCGTCCTGGGTTCCTTTCCCATCGTTGGTGGAACCGCGTCGGTGCCCTCGGGAGACCGGCTCGCTTTCTTCGTTGCTTTGCTTGGTTTGGGTTTCTCGGAGTGGGCCTGGGGCTAATGTGCCTCGTCGGGGCCGTGGGTTCTGTGTTCCTTGTTCCTTGTGCTCGTGTCTCGTGTCGTGTCGGGGAATTCGTTGGCGGCGGGGTCTCGAGTTCTTGGGTCCGGGGGCGTGTACTTGGCTGGCGGTGATCACCGGCGTGCTCGGGATGGGGCGTTGGGGGCCTTGGAGATGGAGGCGTGTGGTGCCACATTGTATTGTGGTTTCGATGGCGCACAGGAAATCCATCCCTATGATGGCTTGCTCTAGCATGTCGGGCAATACCAAGAGTGGCATCTGTACCTCTTGCTCGTCTAGTTTGACGCGCGCTAGCAAGATCTGAGTTATCTCGCGTGCTGAGCCGTCGGCTAGGCGTATCGGGACGCAAGCGTCGCACAGGTCGTTATCGTGGCCGAGTTGGCGGGCGAGGTCGGCGTTGATGAAACTTCGGGACGCCCCGGTGTCGACTGTGGCTTCCGTGCGCCGTCCTCCGATGGTCACTCGCCACTATCCGGCCTTCGTGTACTTGTAGCGGGTTTCTTAGTTGGTTGTCTGAGGAAGCGTCGTGCCCGGCTGTTCCCGTGTCAGCTGGGGACGCGAGTCGTTTCCCGACGGGTCCTGGCGGCAACAGCCCACGGTGCGTGTTCCGCGTTTGCCGCATTCCCAACAGAAGAGGATCGATGGGTTGGTGCAGTTGCGAGACATGTCCTGCTTCCCCGCAGCGTCGACAGGCTGCGTGCGGGTTGGCGATGGGGGTGGTGATCATTCGATGTGTCGCTTCCTGTGCCGGGATGCCGGCTTGGTGCGGCTTCCTTGTGGGTTCCGAGGTGTTCCAGTGGGGTTTTCGGGATTGGGTCCGATTCGCCCCGTTTTCGTTTTGCACTTGTTGTGCCGCTGGCCGTGTGTACCTAGGTGGTTGTCGAGGGGGGATGAGGGTCGCCGGTATGTTTCGCTCCTGGATGCTCTCGAACTCTGTGGCCAACATTGTCAGTTGCGTCAGACTTCTCAGTTCGTGTCTTCGCACGTACAGTTGGTACGCCGGGAGGGTGTTGTCATAGATCCGGCTAAGCTCCTTGGCGTCGTCGTACCCGGCGTGGTGCATGAGCAGCCGGAGCTCGATGACGAAATCTTTGAACGGCTCGCCCACCGCTTGTTTGCGGTCTTTGATCTGGTCTTCCAATTGTTCGAAGTACCGGGGAGGCAGGAAAAAGGTTAGGAATTCCTGGCGGAAATCGGCCCATGAGGCGCTCTGGAGTCGGCTGGTGCGGAACCAACGGTTGGCTCGGTCAGTGAGGAGTTCCGCCATGGTTCGCGGCAGGTAGTTCATGTCTACCCCGTACGAGAGGGCACGCTCTTCCAGCAGTTCGACGAAAGACAGTGGATCGTCTTGCCCGTCGAACTGGATTCCCCACTTCCGGATCCGTTCCGCCATCTGCGCGGCGTGACTGTAGTAATGGCTGTCTGTGGGGCCATTCCCTCCTGTTGTCGGCAAGATTCTTCTTGTGGGCGAAGGCCTTGGCCCTGGAGACGGGGGCCTCGGGAGATCTGCTGCGGTTATCGTGATCGGTTCGGGGTCGATCCTGCCTTCCATGACTCCGGGAACTTGTAGGCTGAGTTTGGGGTCTGTCTTCCGCTTCTCCGTTAGCGCTGAGGTGTCGGGCTGCGGCGATCTTGCTCGTCCTGGGGATCTGGCGTACTGCCGCTCGAGCTCTGCCAACCCTGACCCAGGCATCGTGTTCGAGGGGCCCGGCGACTAGTTCGGCGAAATTTCTCCGCAAATCTTCCACGTTACCCTCGCGGCTGAATCCGAATTCCTCCGCGAAGGACTCCAGCTCCTCTCGGCGGCGTTTGTGTATCCAGCCGGTACTCACCCCTGGGTTGGCGACAAAGTCTCCGGGTAACCCCGCTGGCCTGTTCCTCTGTATGGGATTCCATTGCTCCGATCGTTACTTGAGCTGGCTATTTCGCTGGGCTTGCGCTTTTCCTTCACTAGGGCACTGTGTCGGGCTTCGTGGTTGACGCTTCGAATTTCTTCTCGGGGGTGACGGCGCTGTTTGCGTTTCGCTGACTGCTCGTTGCGCAACTCTGCCGTTGGTATTGTGCGAGGTCGGGGTTTCTTCGTGTTGTATTTTCTTGTACCTCTAGCAGCCGTGGGGTTTTGTTCCACAAGCCCTCGTTGACGTTCCCTTGGGTCCCTACTCGGGCGCCACTTGTGATGGACCTATTTCAGGCTGAGGTAAGCTCAGTCCCGTCCAGGGGTCAATCCACAAGAAATTTGTAGAAATGATGGAACGTCAAGGGAGACGTCGAGGGTGGCCTATCGTAGAGTAGATGGATCGGGGCTCGGGCGGGCGTTGCAAGTTGTTGCGTATCGAAGGGGTATGTGGACGTAGAGTAGAGTGGGGTTGGTGCCTCGGCTACTTTGAAATGACTTACGCGGTGGATATTATTCGGGGTAATTGGATACTTTATTATAAATATTTTTAGCACTTTCTTAAACTCTTAGATGAATACTACGTCGATGTTCTAGGCCGGGTTCAGCGTAAGTTTTTGGTACGACGTCCGTGCTCGGGGCCGGGTTCTGCGTAAGTTATTTTCTTGTCTTGGTGGGCGTCTATTTATACGCTTACTATTGCTGCGTCAGCGAGACCGAAAGTGCATTTCCGCGTCGGGTCGCATTTCGCCGTTTTGGTGACTTGGCGGGTTTTCCGTTGGCGGGCGACGTGAGCTTTTCGTGGTGCCGTCTTCTCGCGGTTGACGAACCCGGAAGACTGCACCTGATCGGTCGCTGGGCCTGGAGTGGGGAAGTCCGCGTGACCTGGCGTGTTTGGTCAGCGTTTGTGGAGTCGGCGCGTGAGAGAGGGTGGAGGGTGGAGGGGGTGTTCGTATGACGAGTAATATATGCATTATTATACGTGGGGAGAGGCGTTGTAGCGAACCCATTTAGGTTCGTTACACCCTCCCTTCTTCCCCGACGAGAGTTACGAGGACTCGTTCATCGGGTGTGCGGCGGTGAATCCGGTAGTGTTACGTTGCTTCTCTGGCTGGTGTCCCGGGTTCGGCTGACTCTGCGGTGCCGTGGTCGGGGCGTCGGGTTGATGCCTCATTAGTTTCTTCGTCGATGTCAGCATTCCTGTGTAGGTCAGTGGGCTCGTCGGGCTCGTGGTCGTGGAACTCTCTCAGGTCGTTGATATTTGCGGTCTTCTGTTTCCGGCTTTCGCAATGTTGTAATTTGGCGATGTTTGGCGATGGAAAACTTTTGACCCGGTAGGGGCCGTCGAACTTCGGAGCTAACTTTGCCGCGAAGCCCTCGGCGGCGTTTGAGAGGTGGTGTTGGCGTAGTAGTACCAATGATCCAATGGCGGGGCGCCATAGTCGCCGGCGGAGGTTGTAATGTCTCCCTTGCTCTTGGCTGGCTCGCTGGATGTTGTTCTGGACGATGGCGAATATTTCCTTCAGCCTCGTCGCTTTGCTGGTGGCTGTCTCTGGTGTACTTCCTGTCCCGGGCGTGACTTCATCGTAAAGGGTGCCGGGGAGTCGGGGTTCTCTTCCTTGCAGTAGGAAGGCGGGGCTGAATCCGGTCGTCTCGGAGACGCTGGAGTTGATTGCCAATGTCATCTCGGGTAGGAGTTCGTCCCATGTGTTCTGGTGGTCGTCGACGAACTGGGCGATCATTGTTTTCACAGTTCGATTGGCTCTCCCGTCGGGTTTTCTTGGGGGCAATACGGGGCGGTGTGTTGTAGCTCCACGCCTGCGGTTCGCAGGAATGTTTTAAACGATCGGCTGGTGAACTGGGTTCCGTTGTCGCACACGAATAGTTTTGGCACGCCGAAGCTGCTCAGTATTCGTTCTCTGAAGGCTCGTTCGAGGTTCGCTGTTGTCGCTTTCTTGAGGGGTACCAGTTCGACCCACTTGGAGAAAGTGTCGAAGAATACCAGTAGGATGGTGTTCCCGTGTTTGGACCGTGGTAATGGTCCGACGAAATCGGCGCACAGGGTGGCGAAGGGTTCTTCGGCTTTGCGTGTGAGCATCCTGCCCACGGCCTTGCGCTGTGTGGCCTTGAACTTCTGGCAGCTTACGCAGCCCTGCACGTACCGTCGTACGTCTCGGTGTAGTCCTGGCCAGTAATATCGTTGCGTTGTCCTCAGGATGGTTTTCCGGACGCCAAGGTGTCCTGCTGTTGGTTCGTCATGGCATTCGCGGAGTACTCTCGTTCGGCCGTTTTAGGCACGCATAGTTTCCACGGTATGTGCGGTATAGCTGCCCGTTTTCGTGCGTGTAGTCCGGGTATTTCTGGGGTTCGTCTTGGACTTGCTGGATCCTTTGTTTAAGCCAGGTGCATGCCGTGTTGTCTCCCTCCTCGATGCGGGAGAGGGTTTCCAATGGTTGTCTTGACAACGCGTCAGCGACTACGTTCTGGTTGCCGGCCCGATAGTGCACGTCGTATTGATATTGCTGCAGTTCGAGCGCCCACCTTGCTACTCTACCGTAAGGGCTCTCGAGGGTATTCAGCCACTTTAGGGCGAGGTGATCGGTTATGACATCGAATCGGTAGCCTTCGAGATAGCATCGCAGTTTTCGGATTGCCCAGATGACGGCGAGGCATTCCTTGTCGGTGGCCGAGTAGTTTCCCTCTGCTTTGTTGAGGCGTCGACTGACATATGCGATGACCCGCTCTTTCCCTTCGATCTCTTGGGTGAGGACTGCGCCCACTCCAAGGTTGCTTGCGTCCGTCTGCAGGGAAAACTTGACGTTAAAGTCTGGGCAGGCGAGTACTGGTGCGGTGGTGAGTAGTGTTTTCAGCTCGTTGAAGGCGTCTTGTTGTTCTTGGCCCCATGTCCATGCTTTCCCTTTCTTCAGCAGCAGTGACATTGGTTGGACCACGGTGGCAAAGTTTGGGACAAATCTTCGGTACCAACCGGCCATGCCTACGCACTGTCGTAACTCCTTCTGGTTGGTCGGCGGCCTCAGATCCTTTACGGCTGCGATTTTGTCGGGGTCCGTGTGGATACCTTCTTCGCTGATCATGTGTCCCAGGTATTTTATTCGGCGTTGGAAGAAGGCGCACTTTTCCGTGTTGATCCGTAGGTTTGCCATGCGTAGTCGTGCGAAAACTTCTTTCACGTTGTTCAGGTGCTCCGTGAAGCTTTTCCCGACGATGACGATGTCGTCGAGATATGCGAATGCGAACGGTTCCATGTCCGCGCCGATAACGGCGTCGAGGGTCCGTTGAAACGTGGCTCCCGCGGAATGTAAACCGAAAGGCATTACTTTCCATTGGTATAGTCCTCTGCCGGGGATCGTGAATGCCGTGGCTTCCCGGCTGTCACGGGCCATCGGTATCTGCCAGTACCCGTTCTTCAGGTCCAGGGTCGTGATGAAGTGGGCATTTCGGAGTCGCTCTAGTATGTAGTTGATCCTGGGTAGCGGGTACGCGTCCGGGATAGAACGCTCGTTTAGCTGCCGAAAATCTACACACATGCGCCACCTCCCGTCCTTTTTGCGGACCAGGACGATTGGCGCGCTGTGGGGGCTCCGGGATGGTTCGATTAAGTCCTCTGCTATCAGTTGGTCGACCTGTTCATCGATGATCCGCCGCATGGCTGGATTTTTCGGGTAGTACCGCTGTTTTATGGGTCGGTTGTCGACGATGGTGTGTTCTGTTAGGTCCGTCGTCCCTCGGAGGCCTGCGAGTGTTGGCAATTCTTCGTCCAGAAATTCCTGTATTTTCGGCGCGATGTCGGGGGGCCATGGGTCGGAGATTCGTTCCGAATCGTCCTCCGGTGGTTCGTCGATTCCTGGGTCGCACGTGTGGTCGGGGTTCTCGGGGAGGATCGTTGTGTCGAATGCGCTTGGTGGTTCGACTTCGCGAGTGTCTTCGCTTATGCTGGCGACGACGGCGGGTGCGATCAGGTGTGGGGTGCTCGTGCGTGTCCTGGGGGGTGCTTGCGCGACGTTGTATTCAGCGTGATGTACGAACGTGTGGGTCTCGACGCTAGCTTTTGACCAACGGCTAGTTTGGGCGATGAAGGTTACCGACATGGCTCCAGGCGTGTTGCTGGGCCGCATGCCGGCGCCGTACGAGGTGTTGCCCGGGAGGCGTTCCATGATGTCGGTGACGATCGATGGTGTGTCGGCTCCAGGTGCGTCGGGGTTCCGATGGGTGCCTCGTGTGGCAGTGATCGCCTTTCCCGGTTCCTGCCTGAGAGGACGCGGGGGTAGCGGGTCGGTCGGTGTCGTAGGGGTTGTTTTCGTGTCGAGGGCGTTGTCGACGCGTTCGTGGGCCAGGGTGGCGGTTGGAGGTGGTACCTCGAGCTCCTGGCTGCTGCGTGGCGGTTGTCGTTGCTGGGGCCGGGTTGTCTTCTGGAGGGGCGTCCTGGGTTCCTTTCCCATCGTTGGTGGAACCGCGTCGGTGCCCTCGGGAGACCGGCTCGCTTTCTTCGTTGCTTTGCTTGGTTTTGGGTTTCTCGGAGGGGCCTGGGGCTAATGTGCCTCGTCGGGGCCGTGGGTTCTGTGTTCCTTGTTCCTTGTGCTCGTGTCTCGTGTCGTGTCGGGGAATTCGTTGGCGGCGGGGGTCTCGAGTTCTTGGGTCCGGGGGCGTGTACTTGGCTGGCGGTGATCACCGGCGTGCTCGGGATGGGGCGTTGGGGGCCTTGGAGATGGAGGCGTGTGGTGCCACATTGTATTGTGGTTTCGATGGCGCACAGGAAATCCATCCCTATGATGGCTTGCTCTAGCATGTCGGGCAATACCAAGAGTGGCATCTGTACCTCTTGCTCGTCTAGTTTGACGCGCGCTAGCAAGATCTGAGTTATCTCGCGTGCTGAGCCGTCGGCTAGGCGTATCGGGACGCAAGCGTCGCACAGGTCGTTATCGTGGCCGAGTTGGCGGGCGAGGTCGGCGTTGATGAAACTTCAGGACGCCCCGGTGTCGACTGTGGCTTCCGTGCACCGTCCTCCGATGGTCACTCTCGCCACTATCCGGCCTTCGTGTACTTGTAGCGGGTTTCTTAGTTGGTTGTCTGAGGAAGCGTCGTGCCCGGCTGTTCCCGTGTCAGCTGGGGACGCGAGTCGTTTCCCCGACGGGTCCTGGCGGCAATAGCCCGCGGTGCGTGTTCCGCGTTTGCCGCATTCCCAACAGAAGAGGATCGATGGGTTGGTGCAGTTGCGAGAGACATGTCCTGCTTCCCGCAGCGTCGACAGGCTGCGTGCGGGTTGGCGATGGGGGTGGTGATCATTCGATGTGTCGCTTCCTGTGCCGGGATGCCGGCTTGGTGCGGCTTCCTTGTGGGTTCCGAGGTGTTCCAGTGGGGTTTTCGGGATTGGGTCCGATTCGCCCCGTTTTCGTTTTGCACTTGTTGTGCCGCTGGCCGTGTGTACCTAGGTGGTTGTCGAGGGGGATGAGGGTCGCCGGTATGTTTCGCTCCTGGATGCTCTCGAACTCTGTGGCCAACATTGTCAGTTGCGTCAGACTTCTCAGTTCGTGTCTTCGCACGTACAGTTGGTACGCCGGGAGGGTGTTGTCATAGATCCGGCTAAGCTCCTTGGCGTCGTCGTACCCGGCGTGGTGCATGAGCAGCCGGAGCTCGATGACGAAATCTTTGAACGGCTCGCCCACCGCTTGTTTGCGGTCTTTGATCTGGTCTTCCAATTGTTCGAAGTACCGGGGAGGCAGGAAAAGGTTAGGAATTCCTGGCGGAAATCGGCCCATGAGGCGCTCTGGAGTCGGCTGGTGCGGAACCAACGGTTGGCTCGGTCAGTGAGGAGTTCCGCCATGGTTCGCGGCAGGTAGTTCATGTCTACCCCGTACGAGAGGGCACGCTCTTCCAGCAGTTCGACGAAAGACAGTGGATCGTCTTGCCCGTCGAACTGGATTCCCCACTTCCGGATCCGTTCCGCCATCTGCGCGGCGTGACTGTAGTAATGGCTGTCTGTGGGGCCATTCCCTCCTGTTGTCGGCAAGATTATTCTTGTGGGCGAAGGCCTTGGCCCTGGAGACGGGGGCCTCGGGAGATCTGCTGCGGTTATCGTGATCGGTTCGGGGTCGATCCTGCCTTCCATGACTCCGGGAACTTGTAGGCTGAGCTTGGGGTCTGTCTTCCGCTTCTCCGTTAGCGCTGAGGTGTCGGGCTGCGGCGATCTTGCTCGTCCTGGGGATCTGGCGTACTGCCGCTCGAGCTCTGCCAACCTGACCCAGGCATCGTGTTCGAGGGGCCCGGCGACTAGTTCGGCGAAATTTCTCCGCAAATCTTCCACGTTACCCTCGCGGCTGAATCCGAATTCCTCCGCGAAGGACTCCAGCTCCTCTCGGCGGCGTTTGTGTATCCAGCCGGTACTCACCCCTGGGTTGGCGACAAAGTCTCCGGGGTAACCCCGCTGGCCTGTTCCTCTGTATGGGATTCCATTGCTCCGATCGTTACTTGAGCTGGCTATTTCGCTGGGCTCGCGCTTTTCCTTCACTAGGGCACTGTGTCGGGCTTCGTGGTTGACGCTTCGAATTTCTTCTCGGGGGTGACGGCGCTGTTTGCGTTTCGCTGACTGCTCGTTGCGCAACTCTGCCGTTGGTATTGTGCGAGGTCGGGGTTTCTTCGTGTTGTATTTTCTTGTACCTCTAGCAGCCGTGGGGTTTTGTTCCACAAGCCCTCGTTGACGTTCCCTTGGGTCCCTGCTCGGGCGCCACTTGTGATGGACCTATTTCAGGCTGAGGTAAGCTCAGTCCCGTCCAGGGGTCAATCCACAAGAAATTTGTAGAAATGATGGAACGTCAAGGGAGACGTCGAGGGTGGCCTATCGTAGAGTAGATGGATCGGGGCTCGGGCGGGCGTTGCAAGTGTTGCGTATCGAAGGGGTATGTGGACGTAGAGTAGAGTGGGGTTGGTGCCTCGGCTACTTTGAAATGACTTACGCGGTGGATATTATTCGGGGTAATTGGATACTTTATTATAAATACTTTTAGCACTTTCTTAAACTCTTAGATGAATACTACGTCGATGTTCTAGGCCGGGTTCAGCGTAAGTTCTTGGTACGACGTCCGTGCTCGGGGCCGGGTTCTGCGTAAGTTATTTTCTTGTCTTGGTGGGCGTCTATTTATACGCTTACTATTGCTGCGTCAGCGAGACCGAAAGTGCATTTCCGCGTCGGGTCGCATTTCGACGTTTTGGTGACTTGGCGGGTTTTCCGTTGGCGGGCGACGTGAGCTTTTCGTGGTGCCGTCTTCTCGCGGTTGACGAACCCGGAAGACTGCACCTGATCGGTCGCTGGGCCTGGAGTGGGGGAAGTCCGCGTGACCCGGTGTGTTTGGTCAGCGTTTGTGGAGTCGGCGCGTGTCGAGTAGCTAGAGGAGAGGGTGGAGGGGTGTTCGTATGACGAGTAATATATGCATTATTATACGTGGGGAGAGGCGTTGTAGCGAACCCATTTAGGTTCGTTACAGCGGAAATAAGTTTTCCGCCAGCGGAGATAAGTTGTTCGCCAGCGGAGATTAGTTGTCCGCCAGCTGAGATAAGTTGTCCGCCAGCGGAGATAAGTTGTTCGCCAGCGGAGATAAATTGCCCGCCAGCGGAGATAAATTGTCTGCCAGCGGACACAAGATGTCCGCCAGTGGATATAAATTTCCCGCAAGCGGAGATAAATTGTCCGACACGGGAGACAAGATGTCCGCCAGCAGACATAAGTTTTCCGCCAGAGGAGACAAGATGTCCGCCAGTGGAGATGAGTTTTCCGCCAGCGGAGATAAGTTGTTCGCCAGCGGAGATAAGTTTTCCGCCAGCGGAGATAAGTTGTTCGCCAGCGGAGATAAAGTGTCCGCCAGCGGAGATAAGTTTTCCGCCAGCGGAGATAAGTTGTCCGCCAGCGGAGATAAGTTGTTCGTCGGCGGAAATAAGTTTCCCGCCAGCGGAGATAAGTTGTTCGCCAGCGGAGATTAGTGGTCCGCCAGCTGAGATAAGTTGTCCGCCAGCGGAGATAAGTTGTTCGCCAGCGGAGATAAATTGCCCGCCAGTGGAGATAAATTGTCTGCCAGCGGACACAAGATGTCCGCCAGTGGATATAAATTTCCCGCAAGCGGAGATAAGTTGTCCGACACGGGAGACAAGATGTCCGCCAGCAGAGATAAGTTTTCCGCCAGAGGAGACAAGATGTCCGCCAGTGGAGATGAGTTTTCCGCCAGCGGAGATAAGTTGTTTGCCAGCGGAGATAAGTTTTCCGCCAGCGGAGATAAGTTGTTCGCCAGCGGAGAGAGGATGTCCGCCAGCGGAGAAAAATTTCCCGCCAGCGGAGATAAATTTCCCGCCAGCGGAGATAAATTGTCTGCCAGCGGAGATAAGTTGTTCGCCAGCGGAGATAAGTTTTCTGCCAGCGGATATAAATTTCCCGCCAGCGGAGATAAATTGTCTGCCAGCGGAGACAAGATGTCTGCCAGCGGAGATAAGTTGTTCGCCAGCGGAGATAAGTTTTCCACCAGCTGATATAAATTGTCCGCCAGCTGAGATAAGTTGTTCGTCGGCGGAGATAAGTTTTCCGCCAGCGGAGACAAGATGTCCGCCAGCGGAGATAAGTTGATCGCCAGCGGAGATAAGTTTTGGCCAGCTGATAAAAATTGTCCGCCAGCTGAGATAAGTTGTTCGTTTGCGGAAATAAATTTCCCGCCAACGGAGATAAATTGTCTGCCAGCGGAGATAAGTTTTCCGCCAGTGGAGATAAGTTTTCCGCCAGCGGAGATAAGTTGTTCGCCAGCGGAGATAAGTTGTCCACCAGCGGATATAAATTTCCCGCAAGCGGAGATAAATTGTCCGACAGTGGAGACAAGATTTCCGCCAGTGGAGATAAGTTTTCCGCCAGAATAGACAAGAATTCCGTCAGTGGAGATAAATTTCCCGCCAGCGGAGACAAATTGTCTGCCAGCGGAGACAAGATGTCCGCCAGCCGAGATAAGTTTTCCGCCAGCGGAGATAAATTGTCTGCCAGCGGAGATAAGTTTTCCGCCAGCGGAGATAAATTGTCCGCCAGCGGAGACAATTTGTCCGCCAGCGGATATAAATTTCCAGCCAGCGGAGATAAATTGTGTGCCAGCGGAGATAAGATGTTCGCCAGCAGAGATAAGTTTTCTGCCAGCGGAAATAAATTTCCGCCAGCGGAGACAAATTGTCGGCCAGCGGAGTTAAGATGTCCGCCAGCGGAGATAAGTTTTCCGCCAGCCAGCGAGATAAGTTGTTCGCCAGCGGAGATAAATTGTCCGCCAGCGGAGACAATTTGTCCGCCAGCGGATATAAATTTCCCAGCCAGCGGAGATAAATTGTGTGCCAGCGGAGATAAGATGTTCGCCAGCGGATATAAGTTTTCTGCCAGCGGATATAAATTTCCCCGCCAGCGGAGACAAATTGTCGGCCAGCGGAGTTAAGATGTCCGCCAGCGGAGATAAGTTTTCCGCCAGCGGAGATAAGTTGTTCGCCAGCGGAGATAAGATGTCCCCAGCGGAGATAAATTTCCCGCCAGCGGAGATAAATTGTCCCCAGCGGAGATAAATTTCCCGCCAGCGGAGATAAATTGTCTGCCAGCGGATATAAATTTCCCCGCCAGCGGAGACAAATTGTCTGCCAGCGGAAAACAAGATGTCCACCAGCGGAGATAAATTGTTCGCCAGCGGAGATAAGTTTTCCACCAGCGGATATAAATTGTCCGCCAGCTGGGATATTTATATTTGCCAACTTATCTCCGCTGGCGAAAACTTATCTCCAATGGCGGACAATTTATCTCCGCTGGCGGACAATTTATCTCCGCTGGCGGGAAATAATCCGCTTATCTCCGCTGGCGGACAATTTATCTCCGCTGGCGGAAAATTTATCTCCGCTGGCGGACATCTTGTCTCCGCTGGCAGACAATTTATCTCCGCTCCGCTGGCTGGAAATTTATATCCGCTGGCGGACAAATTGTCTCCGCTGGCAGACAATTTATCTCCGCTGGCTGGAAATTTATATCCGCTGGCGGACAACTTGTCTCCGCTGGCGGACAATTTATCTCCGCTGGCGGGAAATTTATATCCGCTGGCGGGAAATTTATATCCGCTGGCAGAAAACTTATCTCCGCTGGCGAACAACTTATATCAGCTGGCGGACAACTTATCTCAGCTGGCGGTAAACTTATCTACGCTGGCGGACATCTTGTCTCCGCTGGCAGACAACTTATCTCCGCTGGCGGAAAACTCATCTCCACTGGCGGACATCTTGTCTCCTCTGGCGGAAAACTTATCTCCGCTGGCGGACTCTCTTCTTCACTGTCGGACAACTTATCTCCGCTAGCGGAAAACTTATCTCCAATGGCGGACAACTTATTTCCGCAGGCGGAAAACTCATCTCCACTGTCGGACATCTTGTGTCCTCTGGCAGACAATTTATCTCCGCTGGCGAAAATTTATATCCGCTGGCCGACAACTTGTCTCCGCTGGCAGACAATTTATCTCCGCTGGCAGACAATTTATCTCCGCTGGCGGAAATTTATCTCCGCTGGCGGACATCTTATCTCCGCTTGCGAACAACTTATCTCCGCTGGCGGAAATTTATATCCGCTGGCGGAAAACTCCGCTCATCTCCACTGGCGGACATCTTGTGTCCGCTGGCAGACAATTTATCTCCGCTAGCGGGAAATTTATATCCGCTGGCGGACAACTTGTCTCCGCTGGCAGACAATTTATCTCCGCTGGCGGGAAATTTATATCCGCTGGCGGACAACTTGTCTCCGCTGGCGGACAATTTATCTCCGCTGGCGGGAAATTTATATCCGCTGGCAGAAAACTTATCTCCGCTGGCGAACAGCTTATATCAGCTGGCGGACAACTTATCTCAGCTGGCGGTAAACTTATCTACGCTGGCGGACATCTTGTCTCCGCTGGCAGACAACTTATCTCCGCTGGCGGAAAACTCATCTCCACTGGCGGACATCTTGTCTCCTCTGGCGGAAAACTTATCTCCGCTGGCGGACTTCTCTTCTTCACTGTCGGACAACTTATCTCCGCTGGCGGAAAACTTATCTCCAATGGCGGACAACTTATTTCCGCAGGCGGAAAACTCATCTCCACTGTCGGACATCTTGTGTCCTCTGGCAGACAATTTATCTCCGCTGGCGGGAAATTTATATCCGCTGGCCGACAACTTGTCTCCGCTGGCGGACAATTTATCTCCGCTGGCAGACAATTTATCTCCGCTGGCGGGAAATTTATCTCCGCTGGCGGACATCTTATCTCCGCTGGCGAACAACTTATCTCCGCTGGCGGGAAATTTATATCCGCTGGCGGAAAACTCATCTCCACTGGCGGACATCTTGTGTCCGCTGGCAGACAATTTATCTCCGCTAGCTGGAAATTTATATCCGCTGGCGGACAAATTGTCTCCGCTGGCAGACAATTTATCTCCGCTGGCGGGAAATTTATATCCGCTGGCGGACAACTTGTCTCCGCTGGCGGACAATTTATCTCCGCTGGCGGGAAATTTATATCCGCTGGCAGAAAACTTATCTCCGCTGGCGAACAGCTTATATCAGCTGGCGGACAACTTATCTCAGCTGGCGGTAAACTTATCTACGCTGGCGGACATCTTGTCTCCGCTGGCAGACAACTTATCTCCGCTGGCGGAAAACTCATCTCCACTGGCGGACATCTTGTCTCCTCTGGCGGAAAACTTATCTCCGCTGGCGGACTTCTCTTCTTCACTGTCGGACAACTTATCTCCGCTGGCGGAAAACTTATCTCCAATGGCGGACAACTTATTTCCGCAGGCGGAAAACTCATCTCCACTGTCGGACATCTTGTGTCCTCTGGCAGACAATTTATCTCCGCTGGCGGGAAATTTATATCCGCTGGCGGACAACTTGTCTCCGCTGGCGGACAATTTATCTCCGCTGGCAGACAATTTATCTCCGCTGGCGGGAAATTTATCTCCGCTGGCGGACATCTTATCTCCGCTGGCGAACAACTTATCTCCGCTGGCGGAAAACTTATCTCGGCTGGCGGACATCTTGTCTCCGCTGGCAAACAACTTGTCTCCTGTGGCGGAAAACTTATCTCCGCTGGCGGACATCTTGTCTCCACTGTCGGACAACTTATCTCCGCTGGCGGAAAACTTATCTCCAATGGCGGACAACTTATCTCCGCAGGCGGAAAACTCATCTCCACTGGCGGACATCTTGTGTCCGCTGGCAGACAATTTATCTCCGCTGGCGGGAAATTTATATCCGCTGGCGGACAACTTGTCTCCGCTGGCTGACAATTTATCTCCGCTGGCAGACAATTTATATCCGCTGGTGAACAACTTATTTCCGCTGGCGAACAACTTATCTCCGCTGGCGGAAAACTTATCTCGGCTGGCGGACATCTTGTCTCCGCTGGCGAAAAATTTATCTCCGCTGGGGGACATCTTATCTCCGCTGGCGAACAACTTATCTCCACTGTCGGACAACTTATCTCCGCTGGCGGAAAACTTATCTCCAATGGCGGCCAACTTATCTCCGCAGGCGGAAAACTCATCTCCACTGGCGGACATCTTGTGTCCGCTGGCTGACAATTTATCTCCGCAGGCGGGAAATTTATCTCCGCTGGCGGACATCTTATCTCCGCTGGCGAACAACTTATCTCCGCTGGCGGAAAACTTATCTCGGCTGGCGGACATCTTGTCTCCGCTGGCAGACAATTTATCTCCGCTGGCGGGAAATTTATCTCCGCTGGGGGACATCTTATCTCCGCTGGCAGACAATTTATCTCCGCTGGCGGGAAATTTATATCCGCTGGCAGAAAACTTATCTCCGCTGGCGAACAACTTATATCAGCTGGCGGACAACTTATCTAAGCTGGTGGAAAACTTATCTCCGCTGGTGGACATCTAGTCTCCTCTGGCAGACAATTTATCTCCACCGACGAACAACTTATCTCAGCTGGCGGACAATTTATATCCGCTGGTGGAAAACTTATCTCCGCTGGCGAACAAGTTATCTC
This sequence comes from Drosophila lowei, assembly GCA_008121275.1. Lineage (NCBI taxonomy): Eukaryota > Metazoa > Arthropoda > Insecta > Diptera > Drosophilidae > Drosophila > Drosophila lowei. Next base: position 30,566,176 of record CM017781.1, on the reverse strand, counting down.
CGCTGGCGGACATCTTGTCTCCGCTGGCAGACAATTTATCTCCGCTGGCGGGAAATTTATATCCGCTGGCAGAAAACTTATCTCCGCTGGCGAACAACTTATCTCCGCTGGCGGAAAACTTATCTCCGCTGGCAGACAATTTATCTCCGTTGGTGGACATCTTGTCTCCGCTGGCAGACAATTTGTCTCCGCTGGCGGGAAATTTATATCCGCTGGCAGACAATTTATCTCCGCTGCCGGGAAATTTATCTCCGCTGGCGGACATCTTATCTCCGCTGGCGAACAACTTATCTCCGCTGGCGGACATCTTGTCTCCGCTGGCGGACAATTTATCTCCGCTGGCGGGAAATTTATATCCGCTGGCAGAAAACTTATCTCCGCTGGCGAACAACTTATCTCCGCTGGCAGACAATTTATCTCCGCTGGCGGGAAATTTATATCCGCTGGCAGACAATTTATCTCCGCTGGCGGGAAATTTATCTCCGCTGGGGGACATCTTATCTCCGCTGGCGAACAACTTATCTCCGCTGGCGAACAACTTATCTCCGCTGGTGGGAAATTTATATCCGCTGGCGGAAAACTCATCTCCACTGGCGGACATCTTGTGTCCGCTGGCAGACAATTTATCTCCGCTGGCGGGAAATTTATATCCGCTGACGGACAACTTGTCTCCGCTGGCGGACAATTTATCTCCGCTGGCAGACAATTTATCTCCGCTGGCAGAAAACTTATCTCCGTTGGCGAACAACTTATCTCCGCTGGCGAACAACTTATCTCCGCTGGCGGACATCTTGTCTCCGCTGGAAGACAATTTATCTCCGCTGGCGGAAAACTCATCTCCACTGGCGGACAACTTGTCTCCGCTGGCAGACAACTTATTTCCGCCGACCAACAACTTATTTCAGCTGCGGACAATTTATCTCCGCTGGCGGAAAACTTATCTCCGCTGGCGGACAATTTATCTCCGCTGGCAGAAAATTTAGCTCCGCTGGCGGGAAATTTATATCCGCTGGCAGAAAACTTATCTCCGCTGGCGAACAACTTATCTCCGCTGGCGGAAAACTTATCTCCGCTGGCAGACAATTTGTCTCCGTTGGCGGGAAATTTATTTCCGCAAACGAACAACTTATCTCAACTGTCTCCACTGTCGGACATTTTATCTCCGCTGGCGGAAAACTTATCTCCAATTGCGGACAACTTATCTCCGCAGGCGGAAAACTCATCTCCACTGGCGGACATCTTGTGTCCGCTGGCAGACAATTTATCTCCGCTGGCGGGAAATTTGTATCCGCTGGCGGACAATTTATCTCCGCTGGCAGACAATTTATCTCCGCTGGCGGGAAATTTGTCTCCGCTGGCGGACATCTTATCTCCGCTGGCGAACAACTTATCTCCGCTGGCGGAAAACTTATCTCGGCTGGCGGACATCTTGTCTCCGCTGGCAGACAATTTATCTCCGCTGGCGGGAAATTTATCTCCGCTGGGGGACATCTTATCTCCGCTGGCGAACAACTTATCTCCGCTGACGAACAACGTTTCTCCGCTGGCGGAAAACTAATCTCCGCTGGCGAACAACTTATCTGCGCTGGCGGAAAACTCATCTCCACTGGCGGACATCTTGTGTCCGCTGGCAGACAATTCATCTCCGCTGGCGGGAAATTTATATCCGCTGGCGGACAACTTGTCTCCGCTGGCTGACAATTTATCTCCGCTGGCAGACAATTTATATCCGCTGGTGAACAACTTATCTCCGCTGGCGAACAACTTATCTCCGCTGGCGGAAAACTTATCTCCGCTGGCAAACAACTTATCTCCGCTGGCGGAAAACTTATCTCGGCTGGCGGACATCTTGTCTCCACTGTCAGACATCTTATCTCCGCTGACGGGAAATTTATATCCGCTGGCGGACAACTTATCATCGCTGGCGA
>CM017781.1:30378361-30563748 GCA_008121275.1 Drosophila lowei | reverse complement strand
CTTATCACTCATAACCTAAAAAACGAGGGGGGAACGTTGTGAGTTGCTGCTGCGACCGCAACTCTACATTTATACCCGATACATAGTCAGTATGCATTCATTAAACGACAAAGAGTGCGTGCGAGAGAGAAAATCAGTCAGAACGTGTCAACGGGCGCTGCGTAGCCACTGCAAATTGATTTGTTACTTTTGGCTATAATAATAATTCGATCTTATTCGGATTCGGCAAGATTCGGCAATCTGGTAGATATGGCCATTCTCTATGATTGTGCGTTTTTAATTTTCTCCTATCTTCAAAATTGTGGTTGCCACAGATTTTCGTTGTTTATGGCTGCGGAAGGGGGTGGGCCGAAATTTTGAAACACACTTGTAGCAGTGAGCTATCAACAGTGAGTTCTGCAGTGAAAAATTACAAATAGTTTTGTAACAGTGAGAGCTCGACAGTCAGGTCTAATAGTCTCTGAGATCTGTGGATGCTCCAGATTTTCGTCATTTGCGGGGGCGGAAGGGGGTGTGGCGAAATTTTGAAACAAACCTGTCAAGGTCCGATATTATAGGAATGTGGATACAAGATTTGGTTGCTCTAGCTCTTATAGTCTCTGAGATATAGGCGCTAATGTTTTGCGCTAAGCAAAGCCGGCTATGATACGTGTGTGTTAGAGAGAGACAGGGCGAGAAAAAATGAAATTGTTTTCTTCATTCTGGCTATAATAATGATACGATCTGATTCAGATTCTGCAGTCTAGAGGATACGGTCATTCTCTACGATTCTGCGTTTTTGGTTTCCTCGTATCTTTAAAATTGTGGATGCCACGGATTTTCGTTCTTTGTGGGGGCGGAAGTCGGCGGGGCGATGTTTTGAAATATACTTGTAACAGTGACATATCACAGAAGTCTGGATACAAAATGTCGTTGCTCTAGCTCTTACAGTCTTTGAGCAATAGGCGTTAATAGGGACGGACGGACGGACAGACGGACGGACGGACAGACAGACATGGCTCAATCGACTCGGCTATTGATGCTGATCAAGAATATATATACTTTATGGGGTCGGAAACGCTTCCTTCTGGACGTTACACACATCCATTTTCACCACAAATCTAATATACCCCAATACTCATTTTGAGTATCGGGTATAAAAATGCACCTGTTTTTATTTATTTCACTATCAATCAACTTGCAAGACTAAATTGTGTTTTATGTGGGGTTTTGAGTTTTTTTTTTTTTTTTTAATGAACACTCTACTCACATGTTCTTTGTACTTATATTATGTTAGTATAGCTGCTTCTTGATGTCTTCTTGTTGGTAGGGTAGGTGTTGATCAAGGGTAGGGTGTCTTCTTTGTCTTCCAGATGCTGCTGGATTTATACTATGTTAGTATAGCTGCTTCTTGATGTCTTCTTGTTGGTAGTTGTATGGTGGTGTATGGTGTACGGTTTATGGTGTATGGTGTACGATTTATGGTGTATGGTGGTATGGTGTCTTCTTTGTCTTCCAGATGCTGCTGGATCTGTTTTTTTCTTGATGTTCAATTGCGTGTATTAGTTTTTTATTTTTGCCGCTGGTTCAGGTTTTGCCGTGGGTTCGATATTAGTTGGGCGCCAATTCTAATTTTATTTCTTTCTTTCAATTTTAATTTTATTTCTTTCTTTCGGTTTGAGATTGGCGTGGCGACGGCCGACGCGGTTGATTTCTCCCAAAGAACTGCCTCCTGCTTGCAAGTTAGTTCTAAACACTCCAGACGCTCACTGCTCGTTCTGCAACATTGTTGTGTACCCAAAACTCCGGTGTCGGTGGGCAACATCCCCTGTATAACAGCTGATCTTGCGTTTTTTATGTTTTTTCGATCGATTGTGTTAACTTGTATGTCCAAAATGTATGCGCCGGCAAAGCAACGAAGCGACGACCGAAAAAGAACCGACAGTTATGCACAAACGAACGACCGAGATGTTTTGCACTGTTTCGAGTTCGAATTCGAGAGAGAGATATGTGCAGCCGGTCACGAGAGCTGGCTGAAGCAAACGACGAAAGAGGAGGCGAAGAAAGCTAACGGACCACGCTTAGAACTCCATGCAGCCGGTCTTGACAGTGCGCTGCGCAGCAACGAAACAGACGGCGAAAGAGAAGCGAAAACGAATAGCGGGTCGCTAGAACTGCCACGGTCGGCCACAACGATCTTTGGTTCGCTACTTTTCGACAAATGTTACGTTAAACCTTCGAATTTGATGTAACGAACTGCATAAAACACCTTTAACCCACGACAAGTCCACGGCTATCACGTCGGGGTCACCAAAATATTAGAAGCTGCCGAGCTTTTTCGGCAACTCTGACTCCAAAATTTACAAGTAAAAGTTTCTCCGTTGTTAGGGTTTAGCGTTTATTGTTCGATGTTGTTTGTTTTTGTTAGAGGCCGAGGGCGTGGACTTCGATTTAGATGCTAGGCGTTTTGGGTGACGAAGAGGACTGCTGACCGACTGCCTCGAAGAGGAACGACCGACTAGACTTCTAGAAGTGTCCAAGCAGTGGCTTATAAGAAGTAAGAACGTTACATATGTATGTGTGTGCATGTATGCAGTGAGAGCGTACATAAGATGAGCGCGATAACAGAAAACTTAAGAGAGACGTGACTTAAGAGCTATTAACGGCTGCTGCTCCGAACAAGATGTGCAGTGTGATTTAAAGTAAATAATAATGAAGATATAATAAAAACACAAAATGTGTCAACTATACAATATAATGGTTATAAAGTGTAGTTATGTATATGCTTTTGGTTTTAGATAGCATTCAAGTGTGATCTATCCAACAAGTTTAGTGTATAATTGTATGTAGAGTATCACAGAAGGAAATGTGGGAAATTGGGATTGTGGGAAAAAGGAAGAAAAAGAATGCTGCCCCAGAAAGTAGGTACACCAGACGACTTCCGAGCGGAGAAAACAGTTTTTCTGGACTGATTCTATACGGTCCTGCTGTACTTTGTACTGAGGGTACCATACATCCAAAATCGGACAGACTAGCGAGATATAGAGTCTTTGTTATATAGGGGTCAACAAATTCCTTTGACTACCTCTTTATTAACCCAAGTAAGCCCATGGCCTTATTTACCATGGTAGAAATGTGTTCCAAAATCTTTAGATTATCCACCAGGGTAATTTTCTCAAGAGAACTACCGCATAGGGTATAAGGAGCCAACCAGGGGCTAGAACGATGAAATATAATTTCTTACAATTCGAGGTATTAAGGTGTAACAAATTTGCACAACGCCCTGACTAAAAGATATTGAGATCGGATTGCAAGCGAGATTAAAGTGAAATGTCCTTATACTGGACACAAAGCTTAACATCATGCGCATACATGAGTATTCGGGAGTTGTAGTGTCCAACTATTCAAAAATCAAAAGAAAAAGGAAAAAATCGAACAAGTTAGGTACACTTTCTAGAAAAATGCAGGAATGCAGGAGATCAAGAAGATCATCCGATTACCCAGTTATGTTAAAGCTTAAAGCTCAGCTTAGGAATGCAATAGGTACCGGCGAATAGACTTTCTTCATGTGAAATCATTCCCCTGCATAGTTTCACTTACGGCACACATATATACATACAGTCAGTCACAAAAGTATTAGTCTCTAGGTATTCTCTGTATTCAAGCTCGTTTTTGGTGGTTATTTTACAACGAATTTAATCGTTTTTCCATAGGATGGGGTAAATTAAATATTTATCTAACAGAATTTAACATTATTTTATTTAAATCATAATCAGTTCATATGTTTTTCATATAAAAACAAAAAAATCAAACAAATTTGATACCAAAAAAGTATTCGTCTCTTGTAGTTTTGCTCTTAAATCTAGATACGAAAACTATTCCTAGTACTTAGTATGGAAGCCGTTATTATCTTTTATGGCTTTCAAACGTTTTGGCATCGATTCCACCAGCTTGCGGCATCTCTCCTCTGAAATTTGGGACCATTCCTCTAGCAACACCTTCTTGAGTTCCTTTTTGGAAGAAATCTTATGCTCCTGGACTTTCAGCTTCAGGTGGGCCCACAAATTCTCAATGGGGTTCACATCTGGACTTTGTGGCGGAGTATTAAGCTGTCTTACATTGTACAACAACCACATTTTACCTTCCAGGCAGTATGTTTTGGGTCGTTATCTTGCTGAAAAACGAAATCCTCTTTTTGAATACCCATTTTAGCAGCACTGGAGGGCAGATTTTCCTTCAGGATATTTAAATACATCTGTGCATTCATTATTCCATCAATAAATATTAAGTTGCCAACCCCTCGAGCCGACATGCATCCCCACACTAGCACAGATCCTCCGCCATGCTTAACCGTTGGTTTGATGTTTTTTAGTTTTAGCACTTCACAAGGCTTATGCCAGACTTTTCCCTCGCCGTCAGAACCAAATATGTTAAATTTACTTTCATCACTAAATATGACGTGTTCCCAGTATGAAAAGTCTTTGGTCTCGTGCGTTTTAGCGAAGTTTAGACGCTTCGACACATTAACACCAGACAGCAATGGTTTTTTTCTGGGACATCTTCCATGGAAATCATTGCTTCTGAGGACCCTGCGGACGGTTTCGTTAGAAACGTTGGTTCCCAATGATGATGACAAGGCACCATTTATTTTTGGAGCCGATAAATGTGGGTTTTTCCTATTCTCTTCCAGAATTTTTCGCTCTTCTCTGTCCGTCAATATTTTTGGTCGGCCGGAACGTGGCAGGTTTTCCAAGGAATTCCGAGCTTTTAATCGGAAAATGGCACTTTTAATCGTCGAAACACTTCGTTCGAACAACTCACTAATATATTTATTAGATTTGCCCTCATTGTGTAGGTGCAAGATGATTTTTTTTTGCGAATCGTTCAATTCTGACCCTTTTGCCATTTTAATGAGACAGATACATTTTTGGCCAAGAATGTAAATGGGGTTTCCCCGAAATGGATTCGCCATGTCCCAATTAATCCCAAATGCCAAAAAAATGCGACTGCCCCTAAAAAATACTAAAAAAGGATGTATTTTTCTGAAGAGACGAATACTTTTGTGGTATCAAATTTGTTTGATTTTTTTTTTTTATATGTTAAAAACATATGAACTGATTATGATTTAAATAAAATAATGTTAAATTCTGTTAGATAAATATTTAATTTACCCCATCCTATGGAAAAACGATTAAATTCGTTGTAAAATAACCACCAAAAACGAGCTTGAATACAGAGAATACCTAGAGACGAATACTTTTGTGACTGACTGTTTATATTTTCGTAAAAGCAATCGCAGAGTGAATGGTGAAGACACGTGGAGTTACATAACTCTCAATTTTTCGCTATTTTCCAATCATCCACTATTTATTTGGATTGATAAATCCGAGGGAAAAGTTAAAAAAAAATTAAATTCTTGAGAGAAGCAAAGGTACGTTATTCCACCGTGGAAAGATAAGGTTCTGATACAGTTTTATTAAGGGATAGGAGTACTGGCAAATCTTAATACAAGCCGGCCAACCAATTTACGGTATCAACTACAAAAACAACAAAGCTGACCGTTTGGGAGTTAGTGCAGTGCACATTCACGGCGGCAAAGTGAATGCAGAACCGTTGACGTTGGGCTAGCTCAATATCGGAAATCATTTACAGCTCGTGAAAGACCAACCACCATACACCATTGCTGGATGTCTGAACTTCAGTTTGAACCTGTCAATCTCAAAAGCCGGAGGACATAATCGTCACCAACCTACGAAAATTTACAAAGGATTGAGTACTTAGGCTAGCCTAAACCACATTGCCTCAGAACCACTATTGCTATCAGCAAATTTTTTTTTATTTTGATTCCGGTGTTTCTCAAGTTAAATTTTAATTGCAAGTTCCCGTTTGCCTTTATCATTATCACATAAAAATCTATACGCTGCTGCTCTAAGAACCAGCTGTTTAGATTTACATATTCATATCTCGTTTACCATTGTGTTAATTAATGTATTAACTATATAACTTCCTCTAATGAGTAAATTTGTAAAGTAACTGAAGATTTTGAAAACTGAGCAATATGAGTTTGGGATAATGTGTTTCTCTTTATATATATATATACATTTAAACTGACCAACCTCTAAATTACACAGCGTATACAAATGAATCCATCAAAGTCATCTTGGGCCCAACGATACACCGATGAGTTTAATCAATTACTGTGAGTACCACTAGTGGCTGAAACCACAATGCCTATACACCAATGCAGGCGTAAGTTTTTTTTTTGTAAAGTAGATATATATATATACTGATTTGAAAGAATATTTCCCCTCAAATGCTCAAATTATTAAGTTTTTTTTTTATATAAGAAGAAGGAAGTCTGTATATTTTTGTTTATTTGTAAATGTAAGGAATCGGACTATATCTGTAATTTATGTAAAAAAAAATATATATATGTATATATAGCAATACAATCTCCTATGGTTAGGGACATTTAACATAAAAATAAAATGAATTTTTAATCATGAATATGTCTGCCTAAACTAAATATTATCTCCGTCCGTCAAGTACTTATGCTTATCTCTCACAAAATGCACTAGAAGATGTTGAATCTTTGAATTGGGACAACGCCCGAATGTAAACGCGTTTGTCATGGTTGGGTGGGTAAAGACTAGGGACATATATCACCGCTGTTCCCTCCATCAGACAGAAGACGAACTACACCTTTTCTAAGCGTTTTCTAAATGCGTATCGGCGCAGAGTGGAAATGAGTTGTTATACCCGATACTCAAAATGAGTTTAGGGGTATATTAGATTTGTGGTGAAAGTGGATGTGTGTAACGTCCAGAAGGAAGCGTTTCCGACCCCATAAAGTATATATATTCTTGATCAGCATCAATAGCCGAGTCGATTGAGCCATGTCTGTCTGTCCGTCCGTCCGTCCGTCCGTCCGTCCGTCCGTCTGTCCGTCCCTATCAGCGCCTAGTGCTCAAAGACTATAAAAGCTAGAGCAACGACATTTTGTATCCAGCCTTCTGTGATATGTCACTGTTACAAGTATATTTCAAAACATCGCCCCGCCCACTTCCGCCCCCACAAAGAACGAAAATCCGTGGCATCCACAATTTTAAAGATACGAGAAAACCAAAAACGCAGAATCGTAGAGAATGACCGTATCCTCTAGACTGCAGAATCTGAATCAGATCGTATCATTATTATAGCCAGAATGAAGAAAACAATTTCATTTTTTCTCGCCCTGTCTCTCTCTAACACACACGTATCATAGCCGGCTTTGCCTATTGCTAAATGTGAGTTCGTAGATCTCAGAGACTATAAGAGCTAGAGCAACCAAATTTGGTATCCACACTCCTGTGATATCGGACCTTGACGAGTTATTTTCAAAATTTCGCCACACCCCTTCCGCCCCCGCAAAGGACGAAAATCTGGAGCATCCACAGATCTCAGAGACTATTAGACCTGACTGTCGAGCTCTCACTGCTACAAAGCTATTTGTAATTTTTCACTGCAGAACTCACTGTTACAAGTGTATTTCTTTTTGCTCAGAGAGCTCACTGCTACAAATGTGTTTCAAAATTTCGCCCCACCCCCTTCCGCAGCCTTAAACAACGAAAATCTGTGGCAACCACAATTTTGAAGATAGGGGAAAATTAAAAACGCACAATCATAGAGAATGGCCATATCTACCAGATTGCCGAATCTTGCCGAATCCGAATCAGATCGGATTATTATTATAGCCAAAAGTAACAAATCAATTTGCAGTGGCTACGCAGCGCCCGTCGACACGTTCTGGCTGATTTTCTGTGTCTCTCGCACGCACTCTTTGTCGTTTAATGTAGCCATACTGACTATGTATCGGGTATAAATGTAGAGTTGCGGTCGCAGCAGCAACTCACAACGTTTCTCCTCGTTTTTTTTTTGTTATTGATATCAACGTCGAGATCCTGTTTATTTTTTTGTTAAGCGCATTATATTGATATGTGTCAGGAAAACTGTGTAGCTAAGGGAGAAAGAACCCCGACCAATCCGACGAGCTGGACCCGAGCACAGCAAGAATGCGCGCCTTCGAACCCAGCTTCCTATTAACATGAAGTCAGGAAAAACCATCTATTGGCCAATGTCGGAGTTAGAGCCTAGAGGCTCTAAACTCTAACAAATTCGTGGTGGTTGATCGGTAGTGTGGGGTAAACATTGCTCATTTTGGTGATCATGTACACATGTTCTTTTTTAGTAAGTAAGTCAACTCACTCATATTGCTCACTTGCTCACTTAGATTGCTCAGTTGCTGACTTGCTCACTCAGTTGCTCACTTGTTCACTGTTTATGCACAGATCCCTAAGCACCACAGATTTTGACACAAATAAAATACGTTACATTTCAATATTAATCAAACTAAACACTGTAATAAAAAAAAAAATGTATATAATAAAAAAACAAACTTTTTAGTTCCTTTCATAGAAACTCTTATACTAACTTAAAAATAAGGAGATCCTTCCATTCCTTTAGGTCCTTTTTAGTTCCTTTCATAGGAATTCTTATACTATTCGTTTTCTTCATTTCAGCGTTATAAGAGAAAAAAATGTTAATCAAGCAAACTTATTAGAAATTAGGTTGTACTCACTTCAAATTTACATGTTGTTATGCAAAAAAATTAAATTTTCAACGGTTGTTGACTTTAAAAGGGAGCGCCGTTTCGGTATGGTTTCGCCTGCACCTGAAAATATGCGCTCGCATGGTACTGACGTGGCGACTGAGCAGAGGCGCTTCAGCATATACTTATAAAGTAGCGGGTATTGCGCTTTCCGCCGATTCCACCATACCAGTGGATCATCTCTTCGGCTGATGTACTCCTCAGCCAGGTACTTATCCATTTCTCTGATAGATGCTTCCGTATTGTTGGTGGGTTGGCTTACCTGCTAAAAAGTGGTGTCAAATTCAGCCCATATTGTGTCCTCTTCTTATTTTGTGTTGCTTATAGCTTCTTGTGGAGGTTCAGGGAGTGACCGTATCGTTTGAGCCAATTTTTTTTGTATACCCGCTACTGACTTTTTAAAGGCCTCCGCATATTTAAATGCGCGTCCTGTGAACCTGGGATCCAGAATAGTGCTTCCGCATACAGAATATTTGCGTCGAAATCGTGAAATCTGCCGTCCATCTCGTTTATGATTTCATTGATTACTTCCGCAACCTGATTATTTTCAACGGTTGGATATATTTTAGCCATTTTTCTTTGAAGTAAGCCAGCCATAGCAATTATTTTTGACAATGTAACCTGATAAAATGGCTTTAATACGGGAAACACTCCATCAACGACATCCCAGTCTTCTGGTGACAAAATTAAGTCTGTCCTTGTTGACAGAGCTGCCACGACTGCCTCCTTCAGAATAGACAGCCGTTCAAACATTTTGTACGTTGAGTTCCAACGTGTTGGCACATCCTGTGTTAGTTTGAGGTCAGCCAACTTAAGCAGCGCTTGCATATCTTTAAGCTTTTTTAAGACTGATGAGCTGCGATGAAAATATTCGCTAATAGCTTTCGCTTTTCTGCGCACACTTGTAGCGTGCAGGTGTGGGATAGCTGTCGTTTACCCAAACTAGTATGAAGAGATTTCGTGTGCACCTCTAGCTATGCTCTGACTAAGCTCGCCGGATTGTCGGGGTTCGTTCTACTTTCTCCTATCACATACTGACACACACTCGCATAATGTTTTAGGTGCACATTTAAAAATAAAAATTAAAAAAAAAAGAGAAAGAAGAAAAAACAAACCTAAAACTAACACCAGAATCTAGGTTTAATCGGAGCAAGGAATTGGTTATTGGACTAACAAGTTGGTTGTGGAAAGTGTGGACATACTTATCAATTACTCTACTCAAATGATGAGAAGCTCCGGTGTTAGTGAGAATCTCTATCTTCTCTACCCTCCCAACCTACCCTTGAATAACGTTAAACAGTTATCATCCCACCACTTCGATCATGCCTTTCTGAGGACGGAGTCCTGAATTTAGAACATATTATGGTTGTACTTCAAAATCAATATCATTATATATATATTTCAATAAATCCCTAATCATATAATTAAATTCTTGGGGGTTTTCTTAACTTATAATTAAATTCATTTTTGTTGTGTCTCGATAGCTTAATATATTAGTAAAGAATTGAGAAGAAATATTAAGAAAAATAAAGATTTAAAAATGACCATCATATATGGGTAACAGATTCTAAAGGGGTGAGAGGTACCAATACATTATGGTTACGGATTTATAAAGGTGATATCAATAGAAAATTATATGTAACACGCAGGTTACTTCCCAGCTCAGTGCATATATGTACTTGTTCTTATTTACAAACTCACAGCGCTTTTGGTAGGCTAGTACCGTTTATTCCATCCGTGATCGTTGAGCTCAATGATGACGTTGGTGCATAATTCTAAGGAAAAGAAAAGATATTTAATACGAGTATATATGCACATGAGCGTACTAGAGTGTACTGCTTTGTAATCTCAAGAAAAATTAATGTTGCTCTCATACCCATTAGTTTCCAAACCATTATGTTGGCTGTGTTACATAACTAACTATAAAACTATATACATCGTGTGACGAAAGAGAATGGTTTTAGCCTGGCACATGAAATCTAGAGGAAAAAGGGGAGTGTGTTACATCAACTAGTAACTACGATCCTCTATTGACGTGGTCGAGAGACATGTCAGCCAGGCTGAGTAGGACTGCGCCTCCGGAAGAATCCAACAATAATGCAATCAATTCGAGTTCATTATTGGGTGTCGCTGGCGCAGCTAAATCCAGTTGACGATGGGGTAAATTAGCTCCTTAGCTTGACTTCAGGTTGCCGATCCGATTCGACGTCGGTCTGCGGACTACACTTTCATTGGAGGCTCGATAAACGGGTGGCGTCAATGACGCCGGAAAAAAAGGTCCTGAGGCGCCTCTTGATTTTCGCCGTGCATCCACACGGTTGTTGAGGCTTTCGACGGACAACGTCAAGCTGCAGGTTTCACTGCTCGGTGCTTCCCGCGGGTTTACTACTTGTCTTTTCAACCCGCCGGCAGCACACCTCTCATTGACCACACCGTATATGCACTCCTATGCAACTGATGATCGCACGAGCAGTACCGTGGCTACGGGCCGCCGTCCTATAACACAAATTCTTATATATATATATTACCACGAACACTTTCCAAATTAATCACGGACATACCAGCTATGTTTTTTCTTTACACTGCTTTCCTGGGTAAATATTCCTAATTCTCGGTCTTAATTGAAACTTGGATCACGAGGTATGACGTAGATGCCAGAACTGTTCGTTGGCTAAATATATATATATATATATATATATATGTCAGGGACAGAGGGACAGGGGGGTCTTCTTCTTCTTGCATTTTTCTTAAGCCTCGAGCGCAGTGAGTCGCGGTGTTGACTCTCTCTCCAAAGTCCATGAGCCAAACTGACGAGCACATTCCTGTCTCTGCCTCTCTCAGCTCTCGAATTCCATGACACAGCATTGCCAGATGCAATTGCTCTCATTCTGCCATTCCTTTTTGATGTCGCTCTCTCAAATACAACAACACCGCGCCACACTCGGCCGAGACGACTCTCTCTCGCTCTCCAGCCTCGCTCTCAGCAGAAACACGAATTGGAAGTATAACAGACACAACTCTATAGCGTATTCTTTCTTTATTTTCACCATTTCTTAATGCTATACATCTCTTTCTCTTTTATTCTCATGCATCTCCGACACGGCCATCCTGACTTTCACACGTTCTCGTGTGCATACTGTAACACTAGGTTGGTATCATTCTTGCTTTAGTAATATTGTCTTTTCATCTTTCTTGTTTTCATATCTTATGACCATTCAAAAATAAAAACATAAACAAACTCAAACAGTACAAAACTTCATTCAATGATTCCTCAAATGTTGGTTTCGCAGGCTACCACAATCCAATTTTCAAGATGTGCCTCATCCGTCTCGCACAACCACGTCAACCGCGCCACACGCCATGTCTGAACACTGCTAGTTCAGCACTTGTGCCTTCGGCTTGACCTCTCTCTCAGTATATCATACTCTTCTGCGCAAACCCATCCATTTGGCTATACACGATATCAACACACAGTCTCTAGGCTCTTGCCGCATCCTCGCGACGCTTTGCACCTCAAGTGCCACGATCTCAGTAGATCCATTGTCCATCACACACAATATCACCCAATCCAGGCATGAAAATTGTTGTTTGGAACCAGCCCCTGTGTTTGACGTTCCCCACACCTCTCTTAGGTGGGAGAGAAAGACCCACGACCAATGTCTTTTTCACCACTGTCGCTTTCCTCATCACTCTCATCACTTTGCTCATCTGGTAACTTTCGCAGACTCTCGTGCGAATACTTATACGTTCGCTTACTGGTCAATGACTTTAACAGGTAACGATCACCTGCAAGCAACTCAACAACCACAAAAGGTCCTCTGAACTTAGGATCCAATTTGGTCTGATGCCGTTCTTCACTCCTAAGCAAGACATGATCACCAACCCTGTGTTATACAATCTTGGCCTTATTCTTGTCAACTCGTTTCTTGTCATATTTCGCATTACTCTCCATATTTTCTTTGGCCTGTACTCTCGCTTGCTTACAATCTATCTTAGTCTCTTCATTTACAGGCAGTTAACCCATTGGTCTAGCCTCTTTTCCAATTAGTAGCTCTAAAGGGCTAAATTTCGTTACCCTGTTTGTTGTGCAATTCATAGCTAACTGCACCTCACTTAATGCATCCTGCCAGGATCGTTCGCCTGTCTCTACAGCTGTCAGCATACCTTTCATCGTGCTCATGACTCGCTCAACCTGGCCATTGGCCCTACTTGCACCTGTCGCTATTAAATGTAAGTCTATTTTATGCATTGAACAGAATTCTCGAAATCGTACACAGGCAAAACTCCTACCTTGATCTGCAATAATACGACTAGGTACCCCAAAAAGCGATATTGTTGAATTTACAGCCTTAATACAGTTCTCCGCATCCAAATTCAAGGTATGATACAGGTAAACAAATTTAGTGAAAGCATCAATTTGCACTATGACATATTCCTTGGTATCATTTTTGCCACTCAACTTGCCACTTATGTCAATATGCACAGTATGCCATGGTATTTCAACCTTTGGTATTGGGTGTAATTCCATTTGAACTTTGCCTGATGGAGGCTTTGACAGTTTGCATGTGATGCCGTTCTCTACGAATTTTCGTACATACTTAGACATATGTTCAAACCAATATTGTTCATAAACCTTATCCAACGTTTTCTGCCATCCCAAATGCATTATCGCTTCATGCACATGATTTACCACGGACCACCTGAAGGCCCTCGGGATTACAGGTAAACAGCGTGTTTTGCAATTTCTCTGGATATTCCGATTTAGAATTCCCGATCTTAACTCATATGTCCTTGCCAAATTGTCCTGCATCTCCTCACCATTTAGCTGGGCTATGATTTCCCTACGAGCCAGTTATCTGTAACTTCAGTCAAGTCGATGCGAACCTCGGATACCCTGCTTATAGTCTCAGGTGCAGTAACAATCGGATTTCGGGATAAAAGTCCACATGTGCCATGCTATTTCCCTTGCGGTACTCTACAGAAAAGTCAAACGACTGTAAATACGCCCACCAACGGTGTACTCTTGGCGTTAGTTCTACTTAAGTACGACTTGCTTTCAACGAATTACAATCCGCAAAAGATTACAAATTTTCTACCGTGCAGGTAGTGTCTAAAATGTTTTACAGCGTTGTACACAGCTAAGGTCTCCAGTTCGTATGAATGATATTTCGATTCTGAAGCCGATGTACACTTGCTATAATATTCGACCACTCTAGGCTTACTGTCTATTTTGTGCATGAGTATGGCACCATAGCCATCTGCACTTGCATCCGTGTGCAGTTCAATGGGATATTGTGGATCAAAAAATAATCAAAACCGGATCATGAGTTAGCACTGAGATAATCTTCTGTCGTATTTCTTCGTGCTCGACCTTCCAGACAAAACTGTTAACCTTGGAAGTCAAATGATATAAAGGCTTTATCCGCTCAGAAAACTGTGGGACAAACTTACGAAAGTAGGACGCCAAACCTATAAATTGTCTCAGCTGTGTAACAGTCTTAGGTTCAGGTAAACCAGCTAATGCTTGTATTTTTCGCAAATTTGGTTCAATACTACCGTCTTTGACCAAATATCCAAGATATTCTATTTCAGTTTTGAGAAATGCGCACTTTTAATGTTAAATGAAAATCCTGCTTCCGATTGTGCCTTTAACACGATTTCTAATCTCTCAAATGCTTCTTCTTTCGACCTCGCGACTATCACCACGTCATCAATGTAAACAATTGCATAGGAGTACGCCAAGTCACCCAGGGCTCGAGCTATGGCTCGCTGAAAAATCGAAGAGGCATTTTTCAGCCCAAATGGCATAGCAAGGAACTCATACTGGCCTTCGGGAGTTACAAAGGCGGTTCGTTCTATCGATCCTGCGTCTATTGGAATTTGATAAAACCCACTGGCCATGTCTAAGCAAGAAAAGTATTTACCCCCACGCAATCTATTAATTTGATCTGCTATCAGTGGCAAAGGGTATTTGTCAGCTACAGTATTTGAATTCAGTTCTCGATAATCGACGCATAAGCGATCACTGCCATCTTTCTTCTTAATTAACAGGATTGACTAATGGAGAATTACTTGGACGTATTACATTGGCCGCTAACATTTCCTTTAATTTTATCTCTCACTAATTCTTTTTCATCCACGCCAAGCCGATATGGACGTCTCTGGACAGTCTTATTAACATCTACTAAACGAATTTCTAATTCCCCTGTCGTAACACGTCTACTCGGCATACCGACAATCAAATTTTCAAAATATAGATTACAAATGTTCTTAAGCTTAAACTTATCATCATCATTTAACTCTAAATTATCGTCAAACAGCTTTTCATAATTTTTATCATTTTCTTCATTTATCACATTAATCTGTTTAGTTTTATAAATGTTAAAGTTATCAGCATCCATCGTGATGCCGAAGCCAAGACTTAGAATTTCACGACCAATCATTATGTCATGTTTCAAATGCTCGTCCATAACTACGTTAAACATAATTTCCATATTAAACTGACAAATCTGAACTGTGGACAGTATCTGTAAATTGCATCGTACAACATTTTCACCTATTCCTTTTAGAATGACCATATTATTAAATCGTTTTCCGGCTAATTTGTCTGCTAACTTCTCCTTGATCAAGGAGCACTCGGCACCCGAGTCGAAGAAGAATGGAATGGGCTCACCAAATTGATATAAAAGTCCTTTCGGCTCCACTGCAGCACAGACGTCCACTCGCTTCTCGTTCATGCTGCTATTCGATGCCGCCATTCCCTTCGTACATGCGGATGCAATGTGACCAACATTCCCGCATTTAAAACAGGTCACTCCAGTCCTATCTCGTCCCGCCAATGGTTTTCCATAATATTGATTCGTCTTTTATTGTTCTGCCTTCCTCTTACGGCATTCCAGCATTTTATGTCCGAGATTCCCACAGTGGTGGCACTTGATTTGAGTGTGTGCCTTAAACCTCTTTTGGTCGGGTCCAATCGAATGGCCTGGAACATAATGCTCGTTTCGCTTGCTGTATGCATATGCCTTCAACTGCTGCTGTAGTTCATTTCTGTTCTTTATATTGGTAGTGAACAGTAAACGTTGCAGTCTTGTGTCGATTTGAGACGTGTGTGCCAAAACGAGTGACACTGCAATTTCTTCCATGTCCATCGACTTCCATTTTGTCATCAGTGACGTCACTAGTCGGCTCCCGTATACCGACAAGCACTCGCCTGTTTTCGGCCGTCCGTTGAGAATGTTCAACAAAATGGCGGCTGGCGTCTCAGCGTCGTCGTAGCGGTGCACGAACAATTCTTTGAATTGCGGCCAAGTTATGCCAGCATAGCTGATTTGCGAAAGCCATTGTGACGCGCTCCCTTCTAATGCTCCACTGAGCGACATAACCAGCGCACTGCCCTCCAGAGGATGCTCCGACAGTATCATGTCAGCTGTTTTGCACCATGCGCCAGCATCAGCTTCGGCCGCGTCTGGATTGAACTTTGGCAGCCTCATGGATTTTTCACTCGGAGTCGATGACGCAGGCTTCTGCATTGTCTTTAACATTTCCATGAATCTTTTTGTTTTGTGATTCATATAAAGCTTGCCATACACTTTCACGCTGCTCCTATGGCATAGCCGATCCCACTTCTGATGTCAGGGACAGAGGGACAGGGGGGTCTTCTTCTTCTTGCATTTTTCTTAAGCCTCGAGCGCAGTGAGTCGCGGTGTTGTCTCTCTCTCCAAAGTCCATGAGCCAAACTGACGAGCACATTCCTGTCTCTGCCTCTCTCAGCTCTCGAATTCCATGACACAGCATTGCCAGATGCAATTGCTCTCATTCTGCCATTCCTTTTTGATGTCGCTCTCTCAAATACAACAACACCGCGCCACACTCGGCCGAGACGACTCTCTCTCGCTCTCCAGCCTCGCTCTCAGCAGAAACACGAATTGGAAGTATAACAGACACAACTCTATAGCGTATTCTTTCTTTATTTTCACCATTTCTTAATGCTATACATCTCTTTCTCCTTTATTCTCATGCATCTCCGACATATATTTATTTATTCCCGAGTATAGCACAAACACGTCCGCTTTAATCAATCGATTCTCAGTCAATAACTCCAGCCCAACTTCTGCAAGTTCAGCTAAGCGGTACCGAACCAAAAGCTCGAAGATCGGATGATATTTGGGAATTTTAACTGCACAATCGGATGATCTTAGGAACTTTAACTGCATAATCGGATGATCTTTCGCCCATTTGAGCGAAATTTTGGTCAAGCTTTTAATCTATGCCCTACGCTACGCTACTCTCTTGGGTCAAGGTAAACGTGACGTCTTTCGCTTAAATGCGTGCGCTGCGCGCCGACTCTCTTTAGAAAGCTTTTCGGAAAGCTTGCAGCTTACGATCCACTTTCGGAGTTACTATGGCTCTGCACTTTTAAGCATTACCAAAAGAAAACTATGCTTATCCGTGATGTTCTATACTCTTTCCCTAAATTCGGCCCCTACACACTGCTCATATTTTCTACAGCGTTTTTGACAGTTAGATTTTGGGTATGAGCAAAACACCGTATATGACTCCAATTGCGGGTTCTAATGGCAAGAGCAATGTTGTGTGCATTATGGGATGCTATTGCTGCGACTTTGTTTTTGAGCTCCCATTCATTCACAATTTTTTCCAAAAAGCTGCACAGATTCGCAGCAGTGTGCGACGCTTCAAAGGCATGGCAAGCAACTGTGTAGGAGGTCAGCACCGTTGATTCCGCATCGATAAAATGTACTGTGACAGCCAGATAACTTTCGCTGGTTATAGATGTCCAACCGTCTGTAGTTAAGCACACCTCTGTGGCCGCACTTAGCTCTTCTATTATCGTCCCAGTGCACTCGTCACGAATTTTGGGAATCAAGGAGCTGGTTACTGTTTTCCTCGTCGGAAGCTTATAGTTTGGGGCGTGCGACACATCGTAAATAAATTATTTGAATTCTGGTTCTTCGACCAAGCGCAAGGCGTGATGACCCTTGGCGATCATCCGTACAAGTCGCCGATCAATTTTCTGCGCTTTGCTCGCTGGTACAGGCCTTTCAGCAAAGCTTGTTATTTTTGGTTGCGCACTTTGCACAAATATCGGGCCATCGGTGTTTTACCGGATAACGGGCTCCATAGACGCCGAGTGCTTGCTCTTTAAATGGGGGCATAAGTTGCTTGGAGATTTGCAACTCAAAACAGATTTGCAATACTTGCACTTGGTTTCTTGGCGTCCAACTTCCTCAAAATGATTCCAAATTTCACTTTATTTTTGAATTAGCGACATACTGACATTTTTAAAGAGTAAACAGCTTTGCCGGTAATAGAAAAAGTGTGAAGTAAACGTAATTATGAGCAACAACTGCCAGAACGCAAAATGCTCTTTGAGGAGCAAAATTGCGCAAAAAGTGAGTAGAGAACAAGTGAGCAATAATGAACTAGTGAACAAAATAGAACAAGTGAGCAAAAAAGAACAGTTTGGAAGGATCAAACCTTTTAGGAATAGCGGATAACTTAGATATACCTCTATAATTTTTCGCGTCAGACAAACGATACCTTCCAGATCGGGGGGAAAGCAAGAAGAATCAATGGACAGGGTGAATAGTTTAAGCAAGGGTCCACACAGAGCCTCGGCGCACCCCGTCTGGACCCGGTGAAAGCACGGGCTTAACTAGTCGAAGGTTATGAAGTAGAGAGCGTTAATTTAAGAAAGGGTACGGTTGCTCAGAGTATCTTTGCTGAGAATAGGTAGTTTGGAAAAATTTTGGCAAAGAGATCGGCGATTGCCTGCTTAGGATCCTGTGAAAAACATACCCTGCATCGAGATAGGTAGTTCTTATAGCATTGAGCATTAAGAACTGAACAATTTGACCGAACTATTTCATAGCGAGAGAGAGAAGAAGGAGAAACTATTTTGTACAGAGTCTTGATTGGATAAATCTTTGGTGAACCAAGGGGATCTAGTCGGACAAGAAAGCGGGACACAAGAATCAAACGAGGGGGAACGTTTCGAGCTGCTGCTGCGACCACAACTCTACATTTATACCCGATACTTTATCAGAATGGCTCCACTCTGCTAGAGGGAGCTAACATTGAACGACAAAGAGTGTGTACGAGAGAGACAGAAAATCAGTCAGAACGTGTAGGGCGCTGCGTAGCCACTGCAAATTGATTTGTTCCTTTGGTTATAATACTGAACCGATCTGATCGGCAATCCGGTAGATCTGGTCATTCTCTATGATTGTGCGTTCTTAATTTTCTCGTATCTTTAAAATTGCGGATGCCACAGATTTTCGTTCTTCGTGGGGGCGGAAGTGGGCGTGGCGAAGTTTTGAAATACACTTGTAACAGTGACATATCACAGAAGTCTGATACAAAATTTCGTTGCTCTAGCTCTTATAGTCTCTGAGTACTAGGTGCTCATAGGGACGGACAGACAGACATGGCTCAATCAACTCGGCTATTGATGCTGATCAAGAATATGTATACTTAATGGGGTCGGAAACGCTTCCTCCTGGGCGTTACTTCATCCACTTTCGCCACAAATCTAATATGTTTACCCCTATACTCATTTTGAGTATCGGACATAAAAGGATATTTCAGATGAAGAATGCAAGACTACATATCCAGCCAAGCTGGAGGAGTTTGTGACGGATGGGGGAAACATTCTCTCCACGGATCTTAGTGTACCCCAATAACAACAGTTACAAAATTCAGGATTGAAAATAGTTCTGTTCATGCAGAACTTTTAGGAATACTAGCTGTTATTCTCTCAAGGTGCCTTGCACGCTCTTAAAAGTAATGAATCAAATTCGTTCTTAACAGATGAAATCCACCGAAACATAGACATTTTCCTTACCAGCCATTTCATTATGCAGAGTATATACCAAGTCATTCCTGTTCCTGTGTGTAAAACTGACTATTCCTGACTCTGCTCTCTTCATTACTTGCTCGTATATTCCACCTTCTTCGGATATCTCAATTTTCGAGCAGCACCTGTCCGCTTTACTAGAAAATTTGCTATCCACACTCCTGTGATATCGCACCGTCATAATTGTTTTTCAAAATTTCACCCTGCCCCCACAAAGAATGAAAATCTGTGGCATCGACAATTTTGAAGATACGAGAAAATCAAACACGCAAAATCATGGAGAATGACTAGATCTACTAGATCGCCGATTCTGGATCAGATCGGATCATTATTGTAACCAAAGAAACAAATCAATTTGCAGTGGCTACGCAGCGCCCTACACGTTCTGACTGATTTTCTGTCTCTCTCGTACACACTCTTTGTCGTTTAATGTTAGCGGTTTCTAGCAGAGTGGAGCCATTCTGATAAAGTATCGGGTTTAAATGTAGAGTTGCGGCCGTAGCAGCAACTCTCAACGTTCCCGCTCGTTTGTCCCAGTCAGAGCAAAAACAGGTAAGCAGAGGTTTTTGGGGGAGCACCCACACATCTGTGAAGGCAGTCCGTCTGTGCTGTATTGAGAGATTTGCTGTTGCCATTTTTTAACTTTGAGAAACTTGTAATGGCGTGCTCTTGTTGAGATCTGATGAAAGATTGAAACTTTTGACCCGATTGATAGTGGTTACAGAATGTAAAAGGAGAGCACTTTTTCCGACTTATCCCTAACTTTCGCAATATGCAATTTGTCTGACCTATTGGCGCTGAGGACTCTCCCCCCTTATTCGAAAAAGAAATGCTGTTGCAATTAAGTGAGATATTGTCACGTTTCCCTTCCCAACACACATAAGAACTTACTTGCTGGGATGGAAGCTCAGACCTAGGTCTTGGCAAAGCATATGAAAGTTATTGATCTTTCCCTGTAAGTTGTTGCGAGCTTCAGTCATTTTGTTACCAGTTGAAATGATAGCAAAGTCATCGGCGAACTGGACACTGGTCGTATGGCGATCGTTAACTTGATTCAGTCTTAAAAAGTAGGGGCGAGAGACAGGAGCCCTCAGGCAGACCACCATTAACTTCTTTGACAGAGTCAGCAAGCTTAAGGAATCTTAAAGAGAAGAAATTTACTATCCAGTCGGTGTATTACGTGGGAATATTATCAGGATCCATTAACATTTGTAGGGTTTGGAAATTGAAAGATTTATAGATATATGTCAATTACGACAATTACAACAGCTTTCCATAGGTTTTTCTGATATGCCAAGGTACTGATGAGATCATTTATACACATAGCTGCTGATTTACCTGTTTGATAGGCAAAAGTTCTGCTGGACAGATAGATAAAGAGTTTTAGCCAATACAGAGATGAGAGAGAAAGGGCGATAGTTTTTATACATGCTGAGACCCTTATCCCTCTTTGAAATCTGAATGATTTTGATCGTAAGCCATTTACTGGGAACTCTGCATTGTGTAAACAATCAGTTATATTCTTTTTTAAGACTATACTGCGCTGGGCTACTGAGTGCCCTTACCATGTCGTATGTGATTCTATCTATTCCTCCCGCCGTTCTCCAGCCTCTGTTGAGAACAGCAGACTGGTCCGTCAAATCAAAAGCAGCGGAGCTGAAAAAAAGTGGTCTAGCAGACAAAATGTTGAACCTTCGCCAGAACAGGATCTGTACTTTCAAAAAACTCAAGCAAAGCCAAAGACCATTCTGGACTTAAATTGATTTCAAGGGGTCGCTAAAAGGCTTGATGTTTCTTAAGAAAAGCCAGGCTTTCCTTGAGTTTGGAAATTTACCCTTTGCATTAATGACACAATCACCAAAGCACGTGTTTCTTGCATTAAAATCACCAGCGAAAATACCATCGTTCCTACCATTAAGTTTTTGAATAATGTTTTGATTACATTTTTAAAAGTTTTTTTCCTCATTGAAGGTTTAAAGTAAGTAAGGTAATTTTTTGTTTTAGCGATAAGAACATCATGATCTGAGTTTTAACGTTATATTTTTTTTTTATTTAATTCCGGTTTTGACTGCGACTCCGTTTTTGGCTATTCCACCGTAACCGTCATCTCTGTGTTTTTCAAAACGATCATAATTGGTGAGCTTTCTGAAAGAAGTGTAATGGGAAAAACTTCAGAGAAAATAGCTAAGCTATATCTGCCAGAGTTTAGGGTAAATTCTATATCGCTTTTACACTATTTAAAGAATGTCCAGTTCTGTTGTGAACTATCCTGTAGGAATTTGCCTTTGATGTTTTAAGAGACATTTATGCCATTGGCTGACATGAGCAGATCGGGAGTTATTATTTCGAGAATTTCTTGAACTACTTTGCTACTGACAAGAGTGTCCTGATTGTCCTTGTTGGGAAATTTATAAGCATGATCGCTTGAATCATTGGAATAGACTCAATTGTTTGACAATTCTGTTGCTATAAAAAATGCTTTCTTAAAGCATGGTAGGCTTGTTCGTTTGCATTGACAGTTTGGGGACTTGTTAATTTGGCTTGGGTTTATTTTTTGGTTAACCTGTTGATTTTTATGTTAATTGGAAACTGTGTGTCGTAGTCAAGATTACGATTGTAGTTTTGTTGAAAAGAAAAATTGCTTTAAGGCTTCCTTTTCTGGCTGTCTTTTAATTGTTATAACTTTGCTGATATTGACTTCTCTAGCCCAAACATGGCATTTGTTGCTTTCAAAAGCATTTGTTAATGTTGCAATTTTCATAGTAAGTGCAACTGCCACATTTTTTGCAACACTTTTGGGACTTACAGCACATGGCTGTGTGTCCCAAACGACCACAATTATAACACTGCCTAACCGCATTAAAATTATTAGTTGCTGCATGGACCTTTAGCGAACATATTTCATAAATTTGAACAGAGGATGGGGTTCCGGTACCTTCAAAGGCAAATTTCACAGTTTCAGATGGTTCCAGAACTGATTCCTTAGTTTCAGTTTTTTTACACCCGATACTCAAAATGAGTATTGGGGTATATTAGATTTGTGGTAAAAGTGGATGTGTGTAACGTCCAGAAGGAAGCGTTTCCGACCCCATAAAGTATATATATTCTTGATCAGCATCAATAGCCGAGTCGATTGAGCCATGTCTGTCTGTCCGTCTGTCCGTCCCTATCAGCGCCTAGTGCTCAAAGACTATAAGAGCTAGAGCAACGACATTTTGTATCCAGACTTCTGAGATACGTCACTGTTACAATTATATTTCAAAACTTCGCCCCGCCCACTTCTGCCCCCACAAAGGACGAACATCTGTGGCATCCACAGATCTGAGAGACTATTAGACCTGACTGTTGAGCTCTCACTGTTACATAACTATTTGTAATTTTTCACTGCAGAACTCACTGTTGATAGCTCACTGCTACAAGTGTTTTTCAAAAATTTCGGCCCACCCCCTTCCGCAGCCATAAACAACGAAAATCTGTGGCAACCACAATTTTGAAGATAGGAGAAAATTAAAAACGCACAATCATAGAGAATGGCCATATCTACCAGATTGCCGAACCTTGCCGAGTCCGAATCAGATCGGATTATTATTATAGCCAAAAGTAACAAATCAACTTGCAGTGGCTACGCAGCGCCCGTCGACACGTTCTGACTGATTTTCTGTCTCTCTCGCACGCACTCTTTGTCGTTTAATGTAGCCATACTGACTATGTATCGGGTATAAATGTAGAGTTGCGGTCGCAGCAGCAACTCACAACGTTCCCCCTCTAAAACATTGTTAATTTTAATTGTCGAGGAAAGGTTGTCAAGAAGCTTGATGTCTCCTTTAAACAAGAGCTCGTAAAGATTTATTTCCTGGTTTTCATTGGTGTTGCAATGTGGAGACAAACTGCCGATTGCCGATGCTCTCGATTGAACGCTTTACTCCTGACGCCGCTTTGGTGGCTTCAAGACGCGAAAAACTTTAATTTAAGGTGACTGCACTTTACCAGATTTTTAAAACAACACGTCAATCACAAACGGATGCCAAACGGAAGTGATATTAACCTTTCAAATTTAATCAAATTTTAAAATTTGAAAATCCCTCTTATTTTGACTTTCTCACCACTTGCAAATGCCTATATGTTGCTATATGGCAAAACTTAATCCGTAAATAATATGTTGTCAAAACAAGTAAAATTTTTCCAGAAAAGATTTTTGGTATTTTAATACCCATACTATATCTCTGGTATTCGCACAGGTAAACATTTTTTTTGTTTCTATCAATTAATATATTCCTCAAGGTAAACATATCAAAATTTCATCAAAATCGTACCAGCCGTTTAGGAGTGGCCTGTAATGGGTTAAATAATACACATTTTCCCCACAAAACGAAATAAAAAGTGTTACATATAGGTGATATTAGACAGTTGGCAAAAGCTCGTCTTCATTTCCGCCAGAGGGCGCTCACCATCAATGCACCCACAGCTATAAAGCCGTTAGAGCTTTTACTCAAAATGCAGCCTATTTCAAAACGTCTTGGTGAGAACACGGGAACTTTAGGAACGCATGACCCATATTTAGTTCAGCTTCTAAATCGATTTGTGGAGCAAGCCAGTTCAGTTTCTCGCAAGAAAACTGGGTGAGTATCAAAACCTTACGCACAAGGTAGAAGATCTGGATGTCTAGCTTAAGCTAAAACTCGATGCACAGGGTTAGGCAAAAATCGCAAGCGGCCTAGGATACAAGAAGTTTTTACGTGGAAGGAGAAAACTGAAGCACATCTTCAACAACTTGTGCTTAAGCCTAAGTCATACCCCAGTGCCTGCTATTAAGGATATATGTATATCGTATGATGCCGAAAACAAATCTTCCCCACTCTATTGTTGACCATATCATCATAGTAAAGCAGGAATGGCTGCTCGAAAAAGCGGCATTACTGCTTAATATCGGTATGTACAGGAGGAAAATCAGAAACCTCTCGTTTTCCACTTACTCGGCTTAAATCTACCAGCCCCAGTATAAGCTAACGAGCAGCTTACAAAAGATATATTTAAAGAAGCTTTAAAACGAAGAAGCTACAACAGCTGCAGTCTATGTTTACGCGCAGTTGTACGGTTCACGTAAAGGTCAGCCAAAAAAGTAAGATCGGGGAAGTTCCCAACATTTAGGAGCTGCGAGAGATGCAAGAATGGTTCGTTTCGGCAAATACGAATAATAGTAATTTCATCACGTTAGTGCTAAGTATTCCTTATACTACCAGTTGTATAAGACACTTAGACTTATCATTAACAATAGCCAATGCGAATACATTTCAGACGCTCCAGAACTCTGGTGAAGCAAAAATCGGGTTTTTAAATATCCCATCCTAATGCACAAAGCTTGCCAAAAAAGTTCAAAAACGTATACATATGTATGTTCGTCGATTCAGGTGTCGATGTTATATGTGTGCCCAAAACTTGTTTGTCCCCGATTAAAGTGCCTCGCTTATTGAATGTAGTGGATGCAATGTGCTTCGATCTTTACAAAAAATACCACAATTTTGTATTTTTAACAGTTCTTAACGGTAAAATGGCAATTGGGAAGGAACGCTACGAGATTTAACGGTAAAATGCGGAATTCGAAGTTTTGGTCAAACGGTTGCACCTTAACCGTTTATCCATCGATTTTAACAAACGATACTTTTAAACGACGCCCTTATTAATATACCTATGCTATATAACAAATACCTATGTTATATATAATATATTATATTATATAAACCCAAAAAAAAAAAAAACATTTTTGAAGTCCCAAATCTATCAATAAAATTCGGTTTGGTTCACAGCGGAAAAAAGTTCAATTTTGTTACCTAGTGTTATTCAATGTGTAACATGTTGTTTTCAACAGCATCTAAAAACACATGAACTATCCAAATTTTGACAAAAAGAAATCGAATCCATAAACTGTGCTTATTGTGGAAATTATGGAAAATACTGGACGGGAAGCTTTTCACCTCAGAGCAGCTTACTACAGCCATTAAACGGGTTTTAAAGCTTAGTGATTGCATAAATAACTTTCAGAACTTAAAAAAGCAGGAAAAAAAATCAACGATAAGCTCGAGGCATATGCCTGTAGAGGCCTTGACCTATTTTCAAGTGCAAAGTATTTTTTTTAATGCCCCAAAAGACCAGTACTGGTAGAAACAAGTTCGAGTACGTTCTGAAGTCTCAAAAAGATAAGAAGATTATATAAAAGTTTTCAAGCAGTTACATATGTATAAGAGTCACCGCCGTACGGATTAGTAGATTATGGAGAAGAAAGTGCTAACTGGTAATGGAGGAGAGTTTGTGCCACCCACCTGTGGCAGAACCCTTATCGGCGGCCCGTGGGTGGAGGTACAATAGCAAAATGCAGCTCAGCGGCGATAAGTCCGGCGACAGCGGAAAAATGCAGAAAATCAGCACGTGGCCGATAGCCCCGAGAGCTATAAAGCCATTCACGCCTCAGAGAAAGTGCAGAGTCAATTCGAGATGCAGACATCAGAAGCCAGAAAACATCCAGCGAATGATGATGGCCTTGGGCACCCTCTTCCTGGCCCTAAGCCCCGAGGCTGTTGCGGCGGGCAAGTCTTTTTCGCTTGGGAACTGGCGTTTCAATGATCCCCACTACTCCAGTGACCAGTACGCTAAGATATTGTCGGAGTCAGGCATTGGCCACGATCAGGACCACACGGAAAAAGGTGCTGGTAAAGGGGGTGTAGGTCCCCTGCAAATCCAGTACGTCGACTACCAACCCCACTGCGCGCCTGGCGGCGTGCCCGTCTGCGCTACAAACGGAACGGATCACTTCTACTTCGAGAATGACTGCCGCTTGGAGGCGCACAACATGAAGATGCTGTTTCAGTATGGCACAGAACTTGAGCCCACGGAGCTGGAGCGCTGCCTGCCCACTTGCCGGACCATGAAGTGCACGAAGCTCCAGCGGCCCGTCTGTGCCGTGGCCGAGATCGGAGGGGAAGGAAGCGGCGCTCAGACTCCCTCTACATTCCCCAACGAGTGCGAGTTGCGACGGCACGAGTGCCAGAGAAAACAAGGTGGGGGAGAAGGGGTCAGAGCCCAGGGCATATTAAGACTAATTTTTCTCCCATCTGCCATTCATAGTAATGCGTATCCTGCACGCCGGACCCTGCCCTCCGCCCCCAACCAAGGGCAGGCGCAAGAAGTTTCGCCGCCACAAGGGAAAGCGGCCAGCATCCGCAGCAGGAAGCACAGGTCGTCCCAAGGTTTATGTGATGCTGGCCCAGCCCCAGCCATCGCCAAGGACAGGCACGACGACTACGACGCCTACGACAAAAATGTCGACGATGACGCCAATCACCAGCAGCACGGCTCCACTTCGGTTCCGTCAGGTGATGAACTCCGGCAATCCGATGGTATCCGTGTCGCGAGCCATGGACGCCTACAGTGTCTATAATATAGATGATGTGGGCCACGACTATGGCGAAATCACCGACTCTACGCTCTGCTTTTTGTGTGCCCGGCGTGGGCCGGGTGACCGATGCATATCCCACTACCTCAACGACGACCATAACACCAAAAAGGTAGCGACGTTGACGCCCACCCCAATCATCAGCACCAAGACTAACCCAACCGTCGGAACCAACAGCACCAGCAGCACCACCTCCCACGGAGCACAGCAGACCAGAAGCAACGTCAGAGGCTTCCGATAGCCTGAGTTATTACTCAACCACCGATTCATCTTCAACAGATAGAACAGAGCCACTTTGAGAGAGATAAAGAACCTGATGAACTTTTACATTTAATATTTATGGATCCAAAGGAATAATTAAGATATTTAACGGTTGGTTAAAATCAAATCAAAGTCTCGATTTAAGCATTTGTCATAGTAATATTCTAAAGCGAAACAAAACTGGACAACCTGCTGGAGATTGCCTGGGAAAGGCTGTAAGTCCAGAAGGAGTAGCAGAAATCACAGGAGGAGCATCAGAAAACCAAGCGAGACATACTCCAGCAAATTGCGAGCAATCAAGCCGAAACACACTTCGAAGAGTCCAAGCGTAACATTATGTTGTACATATATGTATAATTTCATTAAAGCCAATCAAATTTATTCAATCCAATTTATTCATTTATGAATTCAGACAAAACAATTGTTATGCTCATGGCCATCAGCTGTTTTTAGTGGATGGTGGATGTGCTCACTAGTCACTTCTTTTAAAAATTCTCACAGTTCTCACAGTATGCGCTCTGTGTGCAAAAGGTATAAAAAGCATGAGAAGAGCGATTAGGGAAGAATATTTTATTTAAAACGATGATTAAATTATGCAACACCATACTTGCGTATCGAGCCAAACCCGACTTTTTCTGATATTGGTTGATTTTGGGACTTCAAACTTCTAAATGAATTTTAGTTTTTTTATTATACCCGATACTCAAAATGAGTATTGTGGTATATTAGATTTGTGGTGAAAATGGATGTGTGTAACGTCCAGAAGGAACCGTTTCCGACCCCATAAAGTATATATATTCTTGATCAGCATCAATAGCCGAGTCGATTGAGTCCTGTCTGTCTGTCCGTCTGTCCGTCCGTCCGTCCGTCCGTCCGTCTGTCCGTCCCTATCAGCGCCTAGTGCTCAAAGACTATAAGAGCTAGAGCAACGACATTTTGTATCCAGCTTTCTGTGATATGTCACTGTTACAAGTATATTTTAAAACATCGCCCCGCCCACTTCCGCCCCCACAAAGGACGAAAATCTGTGGCATCCACAATTTTAAAGATACGAGAAACCAAAACGCAGAATCGTAGAGAATGACCGTATCCTCTAGACTGCAGAATCTGAATCAGATCGTATCATTATTATAGCCAGAATGAAGAAAACAATTTCATTTTTTCTCGCCCTGTCTCTCTCTAACACACACGTATCATAGCCGGCTTTGCTTAGCGCAAAACATTAGCGCCTATATCTCAGAGACTATAAGAGCTAGAGCAACCAAATTTTTATCCACATTCCTATGATATCGGACCTTGACAGATTTGTTTCAAAATTTCGCCCCACCCCTTCCGCCCCCCGCAAAGGACGAAAATCTGTGGCATCCACAGATCTCAGAGACTATTAGACCTGACTGTCGAGCTCTCACTGCTACAAAACTATTTGTAATTTTTCACTGCAGAACTCACTGTTACAAGTGTATTTCTTTTTGCTCAGAGAGCTCACTGCTACAAGTGTGTTTCAAAATTTCGCCCCACCCCCTTCCGCAGCCATAAACAACGAAAATCTGTGGCAACCACAATTTTGAAGATAGGAGATAGGAGAAAATTAAAACGCACAATCATAGAGAATGGCCATATCTACCAGATTGCCGAATCTTGCCTAATCCGAATCAGATCGGATTATTGTTATAGCCAAAAGAAACAAATCAATTTGCAATGGCTACGCAGCCCGTCGACACGTTCTGACTGATTTTCTGTCTCTCTCGCACGCACTCTTTGTCGTTTAATGTAGCCATACTGACTATGTATCGGGTATAAATGTAGAGTTGCGGTCGCAGCAGCAACTCACAACGTTCCCCTCGTTTTTAATAATTTTTCAGAGGCAGTGCTTTTTCATAAAATTTAAGTATGTTACATTGGACTTTGCAATTCTGAAAAGCTGATCAATTCAGCTATATATCGGATCCAAGCAGTTTGTAGATTTAACTTACTGTCTGGAAAATATTAAGCTTCAAATTCAAAATAAATAATTTGTTGCCGAATTTTTTTTAAACAATTTGTACTTTTAAAACTGACTTTAAACTTTAAAGTTTAAAGTCAGACTCGAAAATTCGAAAAAAATCGTTTTTTTCTGTTTTCATATTTTTCTTGTATAGGTAAATTAATTGGGCGTCGTTTAAGGTATCGTTTATAGAAATCTATGGATAAACGGCTAAGGTGCAAAAAAATTCAAAAATGTTGTATTCGTAAACGTTTTAAACGGTAAAATGACATTTGCAAAGGTAACGGACGGATCATACTGAGAGAAGTGTATAAAGTTATGCGACTTGTTCCAAAATAATACTGAAGTTAGGGGCTACAAATTTGGACTGTTGCATAAAATTGCAAAGAAAATTTTCGAGTTTTGGGGAAATGCAAACGTACAAACCGCGTTGTTTTAAATACACATTCAGAATGGCTCGCAGCAAAGGAATTATTTTCCTACAGTCTAATTTAGAAGAACATGTTCCTCTTACCAAAAAAGATCGTGGACATCCAAAATTACTATTTTCTGAGACTTCAACGACGACAAATTGCCCATCTGATCTAAATTTATGAATAGGTTGTTTCTGCAACACGCAACAAAAAACATAACTTATTACCGGCAGGTCCTAATTTCTCATATAATAAAATAACCATGATGAAACACAAATATTTATAGATTATATTATTTATAGGCACAGCCCACCCCAACTTAAATAAGTCGACAAAATTTAGATGTCAAGAGAATATTACTGCTGACTAGTATCATGCGGAAGTTGAATTGCAGAGCTTACTTAAAAATACAGAATCTATCATTAAAGAGCTTAAGACAAAGTTAATTGAAACTGTTCGTAAGAATAGGGTTAACAATCTAACATTAATTGGAATATGTGGCTTTGATGGAACGGGACATAATGAGTACAAGCAAAAGTTTTCCAACGGTGATATGGAAGACAGAAGCTTATTTGTTACATCTTAAGTACCTCTGCAAATTGTTACTCAAAAATATGGTAAAATAATTTGGAAAAACCACCGGCCATCGTCGACATGTTACTGTAGACCAATCAGACTTCAATTCAAGGAGTGCGTTTTTTCGGAGAACCTGCGAACATCAAAATCTGAGCACTGTCAGCAAATCCTCAGCGGCAGGTCCGTGGGCTAATTATCCCTTTGAATCCTGTTCATCGTCCAACTCTAAAGCCACTCAAGCTTGGTGAAGGAAGGCCAGAAAAAAGTGGGATGGTGATATTAGACAGCTGTTTGCGATCGGTAAGATCTTCCATCTGCAAAAGATTGTCTTCACTTCCGCCAGATTGCGCTCACCATCAGTGCACTTTGGCGGCTTGGCCAATGTACGCTTGAGTTCTTATTGTTGTTCTTTATTAATTATTATTTTTATTTAATCTTACAAAAGTTTTGCTTATTGTCGAAGTCGCAGATCAAGATGCCAGACCGGCCTGTCAGAGTCGCAGGTGTTGCCACACCAGCGAACGACTCTAAAGTCAGTGTTGCTGAGGGGCTGCGATCCGGGCTGCCACAGCACAAAACGAGGGGGAACGTTGTGAGTTGCTGCTGCGACCGCAACTCTACATTTATACTCGATACATAGTCAGTATGACTACATTAAACGACAAAGAGTGCGTGCGAGAGAGACAGAAAATCAGCCAGAACGTGTCGACGGGCGCTGCTTAGCCACTGCAAATTATTTGTTACTTTTAGCTATAATAATAATCCGATCTGATTCGGATTAGGCAAGATTCGGCAATCTGGTAGATATGGCCAGTCTCTATGTAGTTTAGTTTTGTAGCAGTGAGAGCTCGACAGTCAGGTCTAATAGTCTCTGAGATCTGTGGATGCCACAGATTTTCGTCCTTTGCGGGGGCGGAAGGGGGTGGGGCGAAATTTTGAAACAAATCTGTCAAGGTCCGATATCATAGGAATGTGGATAAAAAATTTGGTTGCTCTAGCTCTTATAGTCTCTGAGATATAGGCGCTAATGTTTTGCGCTAAGCAAAGCCGGCTATGATACGTGTGTTTAGAGAGAGACAGGGCGAGAAAAAATGAAATTGTTTTCTTCATTCTGGCTATAATAATGATACGATCCAATTCAGATTCTGCAGTCTAAAAGATATAGTCATTCTCTACGATTCTGCGTTTTGGTTTTCTCGTATCTTTTAAAATTGTGGATGCCACAGATTTTCGTCCTTTGTGGGGGCGGAAGTGGGCGGGGCGATGTTTTGAAATATACTTGTAACATTGACATATTACAGAAGTCTGGATACAAAATGTCGTTGCTCTAGCTCTTATAGTCTTTGAGCACTAGGCGCTAATAGGGACGGACAGACGGACGGACGGACGGACGGACGGACAGACAGACATGGCTCAATCGACTCGGCTATTGATGCTGATCAAGAATATATATACTTTATGGGGTCGGAAACGCTTCCTTCTGGACGTTACACACATCCACTTTTACCATTAAATCTAATATACCCCAATACTCATTTTGAGTATCGGGTATAAAAACTGTATAGCAAGCCGTTAAAGCTTAAACCCAAAGGGTTTAAAATGTAAAAGGGCCGCGTACGTCAGAAACGTGATCCCCAAAATTGGTTCAGATTTTGAACCAACGATTTGAGGAGCCAGCCAGTCTCATTTCCACAAAGATGAATGAGACAGAATAGTGGCTGTTGAGCTTGCTAGTGGGAAAGCTTATCAGTATGGCTGGTGAGATCCAAAATCTTACAAAGAGAGTGCTCGAAACCAAACTAAGTGAGCCCCAAAACCTTACACAAAAGGTAGAGGATCCACCCATCTTAAGCTAAGGCTCGATGCACAGGCTAAGGGTAACATCGCATGCGATGATAAAATAAATATTTTTTGTTCTTCGTATTCCTTTTACATTTTTCCGCAATTTTGAACAGAGCTCTGCACTGCACATAAGCCAAGAATGAGCTACTCGCAAACATCAATTCAGCTGTTCTGTCGTACATTATTTATGTCACACGCGCACTATAGTATTTGTCTTCTTCTAACATAACGGTGCAGTCAGTGGCTAATTGGGCCCCGCTAGCGGCATTTATTTAATAATTTCCAAAGCAAATAGACATCTTCAGTCTGTTTTTTTTAGTTGAGTGTTCAGAGCAGAAGCTGTAACAGAGCAACCGAGCTGTTAGCACCCCAGGCTAACAGCCTGTTATCGCTGCTGGGTGCCGCGCTCAGTTAACAGCCAGTTACATAGCCCTATGCCTCGCTCTCGGGCGCTCGGTTCGGTGCGCTCCTACGATCCGCACGTCGCTCACCGTAGTCTTAGGATGTAAGCTACAATCAGTTACGTTTCCCACCCCGCTACAAGCTGCCGTCGTGCACATACGCGCACCTACAATCTACATACATATATACGAAAATACATGGAATATTTATTGGAACCACTCTGACTTCTTCATTTGGATATTTTCCCACTCGTCGCTGGAAACCCGCTCCGGTGATCCGCCCTCCTACAAACATTGGTCCTTCGAGCCGGATCTTCTCCTAACCAAAAGGAGAAGTGCACCCCAGCCAGCATCGGCGGATCATTCCAATCCAAGATAAGTACAAATTCGTCACTTGCCCATCTCCAGTGGCTCCACCTGTTGGTTCTCCGTTTCTTCGAATGCTCCTATGTACCCACATCCCCATACCAAGTTAAACGGTTGGTTTCCCAGTTCCGTGGTCTGTGCAGCCAGTCGCGCCACAGTGAAATTACAATAATTCACCCGCAGCAAGCTCAATCCAAGCCGCCGGCTAATACGCCGGCCCCGCATACATACATATGTACATATGCCGATGTACATATGTATGTAGTTATCGCTCTAGCTCCAAATTAAACCATATTTCGTTCCGCCAACGGTTGTGGCCTCCGATTATTTTCAAAGGTTTAATTTTATCCGAGCTAACTCCTGCGTTCCGCCTTCGATCCAGTCATATATAGTGGTCTGTAAATAATATTCCTACCTCTCCCAGCTACCAGCTGATTCCATACATACATACGTACAAATTACATAATTATCGACATCTACATATTCATCTACTTTCGTCCAACTCCATACAATTCGGCATATTGCGCGATCGTAGCACATATATCCAGTCCTGCTGCGCTGCACGGTATCCTCCGTACGCATAAGCACCTCCGAATTAAAGATAAATTGTCGCCAATCCAGGCACGGTACGTGGTTTGGCAATTAATTGCATTTAAATTTGCAATTGTTGATTCTGTACATCACTGTGGGACCAGGGCTGGGCGACCGATCGATCACCATCAATACCGATAGTATCGAGTTTGAGCCGCGTCCGAATAAATACGGCTTCCTCAGCTGTATTAAATCGTGAAACAAATGCCAAAAGCTTTGACAACAAGTAAATCCAAACCCACAGTTTATAACTGTTTCCACTGGTTTATCGGTTCAACGTCCATTGAATGCGCCCGAGTGCCAAATACCAAGTGTATTTTCTTATGTTATTTGTTCCGATAGGCCTCCACCACACATACAGCAGTCAGCTTTATGACTAGAAAGAAATAAAATTCCTTCTGCATTCCATCCGCAGTCAACATCCCACTACCCTAATTCGTTGCAAAGGTAAACGGAGGAACACCATACTGACAATATTTTCGAATATTGCCAGCCAATGTGACCGTTCCTCTCCTCAGCTCTTCTCCAATTGGGATCACTCATAGTTTGGGAGCCTCTACCAAGAGTAAACCTAAACAATCCGAGTTGATCCAACAATTGCATTCCAGCAATAGCTCGAGACCTTTCCGTCTATTACGACCATAGTGGCTTTGAAAAATAAATATTTCTTTCTGCTCTTGTGGTGTCCGTATCTCCTCTCCGAATCCAGCCAAGGTTGTGGCCATCCGCCCCACACTTCCGCATCCGATTTGAATGTTTTCTCTTTTTTCTGCGTGTGAGCGCCGAATATGCCAACAGGTCGCGAGGAGAGCAAACAACTTCTGCCGGTGACCTGTCCAAGTGTCAAAAGGCTACGCAGCTCTTCCGCCCCAGAAACGCCCACCTCGGTGACTCGCAAAGTGAAGTCCCCAGGTACTCCGGGGCCACCACAAGCTCCGCTGGTTCGAAGACCAAATCGGTCCTGTTCCCGTCACCGGTCACACCGCGATGGCTAAATTCGAAGCAGCCTCACGCAAGCTTATGCATTTCGCAGAGCGAATAAACCTTCCGAATCCCCGCACTCCATCCGCCTCGCTTGCCACGGTACGCCGTGACCAAATACGAACCATGTGGGCCGAGGTTGAGGCAGAGCATAAGAACTGTTTCGCATTTGTGGCTGAAGAGGGTCCGCAGGCTGAAGCGGACCTTCAATCCAAATTCGATGACTGCTTTACAGTGTACGAACAGTGCGTTGCTGATCTCACTGATCAGCTCCAACAACCAGCAATCCGTCCTTCCGCACAGCCAGATTTCCACGGCGGCTGCAGACTCCCCCCATGCGACATAGAAGTATTCGCTGGGGACTACGTCCGCTGGCCTACGTTCCGAGACCTTTTTACTGCGATCTATGTACAAAATCCCAGGCTGTCTCCCGTGGAGAAGTTGTACCATCTCACCACTAAGACTAGTGGTGATCCGAAGGCCATAGTGGAAAAGTCTCCACTCACCAATGACGGTTTCGAGGCGGCGTGGAATGCCCTTCGTGACCGGTACGAGAACAACAGGCTCCTTGTGACCAACCAGATAAACATCCTCCTTTCGTTGGCTTCCATCGGTTCCGAGTCAAGTCGTGCTCTAAAGGAGCTTCTCAGCACGATCCAAGGGTCTTAACCGCACTGGCTCCACTCCAAGGTCTCAACCGAAAATTGGGACAGCTTGCTGGTGACCATTTGCGCCTCCAAATTACCGAGGTTGACACGGGCTTTGTGGGAAGATTCCGTCACCACAAAGAAAGAAATTCCTTCATGGAAGGAGATGGAATCCTTCCTCAGCCAGAGATATCTGACGCTCGAAGCCATCGAGGGCAACCCGTCCGCTTTACACAGTTCGAAAAGCGATTCGCATCCGTCACCTTCCCGAAGCAATCCGTTCCGGTCCCAAGGAAGTCCTTATCCTAGGAGGGTTCACTCGTTCAAGACCACAGTGAATCCAAAGAGGAGCACGTGTGATCTCTGCTCGAAAGAGAATCACCCAATACGGCTATGCCCTCACTTCCTCCAGATGAATGCTGATGCTCGTTCCAGCTGCATCAAACAAAGACAGCTTTGTCTGAACTGCTTCGCGCGAGGCCATCAGATCCGGGAATGCCAAAGTGTCCATAACTGCAGTACTTGTGGGGACCGACACCACACGCTGCTGCACCGTGGCAATCCAATTTTGAGTGAATCCACTGTCGTACCAAATCCGAGTTCTTCCGACGCGCCGCCCAGCGTTCAAAATTATTTCGCCTCTGGCCAAAAGCTGTCCTTCTGGGCACGGCAATCATTAATATTTGCCATCTGGGGACAAGTTTCCGCGCCCGCGCTTTAATCGACCCGGCATCCGAGACAACGTTTATCACGGAACGTCTCTTCAATAGAATCAAGTTGCCGTTCCAACTCATCCAGGCACAGGTCTCGGGCCTCAATCAGACAGTATCCGCTCAATCCAAGAAGCTCTGTCATTTGGCCATCCGTTCCCCGACGATACCGGACTTGCACTTAAACGCCACAGCCTACGTGCTGCCGGAGCTGGCGGGTAACCTGCCATCCTATCCGATCCCGCAAAATTCGTTGCAAAACCTGCCGAGCCTGACATGGGCGGATCCGACCTTCTATGAGAGTTCACAGATAGATGTACTGATTGGAGCGGATATCCTTCCGTCCATTCTATTAAGCGGCTCACAGACCAACATCTGTGGCTCTCTCCTCGGGCAGGAAACCATTTTCGGCTGGGTACTTACAGGCCCAGTGCCTAAGGTGATGAATCATATCTCATCGTTTTCGAGTCAAATTTCAAGACAACCTATCAAACGGATAAAAGACTCGGGGTCCTTCTACAAAAGCAATTTCCTTCCAGCTCCCTCCGCAGAATTTCTCGAACGGTCTCCTATGCTTGACCGAAGGGAATATTTCCAAAATATTCACTGTATGAAGGCTCAATGCTCCGTTCCGAATTCAAGCTTGAACTTGAATGCGAATCCGTCCTTAGACCAACATAGCCTCATCAGACCATGCAACCGCGTGGCAATTTCGAATGTCCTAAATGTGCCTCTCATCCGTTCCAAGCTCGGTACTAATGTATCTTCGACTCCTTTATTTCAGCGTAGTTTTCCGTCTCCAGAGATGGACCCACGTCCACGTGCCAACCGCACCTTGGAAATCAGACGTTCACGAGGCATCAATTCCTACCAGTGCCGACTCTGCTCAGAAATCCATCCGCTACGGAAGTGCCGCCGCTTTCTCCAACTATGTTCCGAAAAGAGGCTCCGAGCGGTCCTTGCTAACGGCTACTGCGCCAACTGCCTGGCTCACCAGCACTCTGGAAGAGACTGCCGAAGCAGCGATCGGTGCAAGGTGTGTCACCGGAACCATCATACGTTGTTGCACCAGGACGATGGGCCACACATGCGCTTCTCTCGACGACCAGCTGGCGCAGCATTTCCAGCACGGTCTCCAGCTCTTGCGTCCCCAAACAAAAAAAAAACATCTTCCACGGCAACTCATACACGCAGCCGTGGCGTCCCGTCCAACTTTTGCAGCCTTGCAAGGGGGGGGAGAATGTTCAGAGCAGAAGCTGTAACAGAGCAACCGAGCTGTTAGCACCCCAGGCTAACAGCCTGTTATCGCTGCTGGGTGCCGCGCTCAGTTAACAGCCAGTTACATAGCCCTATGCCTCGCTCTCGGGCGCTCGGTTCGGTGCGCTCCTACGATCCGCACGTCGCTCACCGTAGTCTTAGGATGTAAGCTACAATCAGTTACGTTTCCCACCCCGCTACAAGCTGCCGTCGTGCACATACGCGCACCTACAATCTACATACATATATACGAAAATACATGGAATATTTATTGGAACCACTCTGACTTCTTCATTTGGATATTTTCCCACTCGTCGCTGGAAACCCGCTCCGGTGATCCGCCCTCCTACAAACAGAGAAAAAACGTAACAACAAATTTAAAAAAAAATAGATTTTTATTTTTGGTTGTTTTCAAATTTTATTTTTTTCCATTAAAAGCACGCTCTGAACATCCTCGTCCATAATAATATTTTTATACCCGATACTCAAAATGAGTATGTCAGATTTGTGGTGAAAGTCGATGTGTGTAACGTCCAGAAGAAAGCGTTTCCGACCCCATAAAGTATATATATTCTTGATCAGCATCAATAGCCGAGTCGATTGAGCCATGTCTGTCTTTCCGTCCGTCCGTGCGTTTAGTGCTCAAAGACTATATGAGCTAGAGCAACGACATTTTGTATCCAGACTTCTGTGATATGTCACTGTTAGAAGTGTATTTCAAAACTTCGCCCCGCCCCCTTCCGATACCACAAAAAACGAAAATCAGTAGCATCCACAATTTTAAAGATACCAGAAAATTAAGCAGGCACAATCAAAGATAATGACCATTTCTACCAGATTGCCGAATCTGGTTCAGATTAGATCATTGTTATAGCCAAAGGAACAAATCAATTTGCAGTGGCTACGCAGCGCCCGACGACACGATCAGACTGATTTTCTGTCTCTTTCGCACGCACTCTTTGTCCTTCAATGTTAGCGCCGTCTGCCGGAGGAGTGCCATACTGCCTAAGTATCGGGTATAAATGTAGAGTTGCGGTCGCAGCAGCAACTCACAACGTTCCCCCTCGTTTATAGATAAAATTGAAGACCCATTAGACAATGAAGATATAAAAGGATCAGAAAAAACCATAGACCAGCAGTGCTGCTAGTTTAACCCATTTTAGGCTAGATCTAGCATTTTTTAAAAGTGGACTAGCCATAAAATTTAAAAAATTAATTCAGCTTATTTTAGCTTTAAATGTAAACTTCATCTTTTCTGGATTTTTGTTGAATAGAAAATATTGGAAATCGTTTTGTATGCATTTTGTGATGTAAACTTTGTTCTTAAGAGCAAGATTTTGGTTCTGTTAACTTTCAGACTACCCTATAATTTTGAAGTTCTTAAGAAACTCAATATATTTTCCGTTGCCAACGTGCTGCGGCACAAACGACCAACGACATTATGGAAGTTTTGAAGATATTAAGGTCACCGACATTGGTGCCATAAAGTACGATAAAATGTATATGTTCGAATTGGGAAAATACCGACAATACTATTAAGTTTTGGGCAGAGGTGCTGGCCTACAAAGATGCGGGGAGGAATAACCCATTCGAGTCAAATTCTGATGTGGAACGGGTGTGCAGTCAAATGAATATAGTTAAAACTAAGATGCGCAACAGTTCGCACAGTTTAACTCTGGAAACCTGGCAGCACTGTAGACCAGTATAGACCATTGTATTTTTCCAGGAATTATTTCTTGGGTTCTTCTTGCAAATGTTTCGAAATTCATTGTACTTTCAAGAGCTTCCTTGGCTGTCATACCAATCGGAAGGGAAAAATGGTTTATGATATCTGCTCCATAAATTACAATTCTGTGTAACATCTACCAACATCTACAAATAGTGCCTTCTCATCAGAAATTTTTTACTGTGGCCGCTTTGGGGTATTCATAGTTTTTATTACCTTTCCGCTAAACTCCTCGTCGGAATTTAGCGTTGATACTACCTTTGACGCACATCGCTTTCCAGCTTAATACAAACTGCAGCTTCCAACTACCAGCAATGCATCGGATGAAAATACATTAAATTTGTCGATTTCCGTTTTTTTTAAGCACTTCGAAAGATCTCTTTTTGGACGTGTAAAATTTGCTGAAGATGATCTTTAAGTCAACACTAGTGCCACTAGCCATTCTTGGTTACTGTTTTCGAAAAACACCTTATTTCTACCACAGTTTTTCCACTTTTGGGTAAGCCTATTAGCAAAATTTCGCAGATTTTAGTTTATTTAGAGCAGTATAAAATATGTAGTTTTCCATGGAGAAAAACTTCCTTGTGGCGATCGCTTCGTCGTGCCATGCTAAGGAAAGGTTCCGTTTTGATACTGACATTGTGCCTAATAAATGCCATAATTTGAAGAGTAGCAGGTAGTAACAGTTCATATTGAACATTTTGGACGCATAATGATTCACATTTATAGAAAAAAACGAGGGGGGACGTTGTGAGTTGCTGCTGCGACCGCAACTCTACATTTATACCCGATACATAGTCAGTATGGGTTCATTTAACGACAATGAGTGCGTGCGAGAGAGACAGAAAATCAGTCAGAACGTGTCGACGGGCGCTGCGTAGCCACTGCAAATTGATTTGTTACTTTTGGCTATAATAATAATCCGATCTGATTCGGACTCGGCAAGGTTCGGCAATCTGGTAGATACGGCCATTCTCTATGATTGTGCATTTTTAATTTTCTCCTATCTTCAAAATTGTGGTTGCCACAGATTTTCGTTGTTTATGGCTGCGGAAGGGGGTGGGCCGAAATTTTGAAACACACTTGTAGCAGTGAGCTATCAACAGTGAGTTCTGCAGTGAAAAATTACAAATAGTTTTGTAACAGTGAGAGCTCTACAGTCAGGTCTAATAGTCTCTGAGATCTGTGGATGCCACAGATTTTCGCACTTTGCGGGGGCGGAAGGGGGTGGGGCGAAATTTTGAAACAAATCTGTCAAGGTCCGATATTATAGGAATCTGGATAAAAAATTTGGTTGCTCTAGCTCTTATAGTCTCTGAGATCTAGCCGCTAATGTTTTGCGCTATGCAAAGCCGGCTATGATACGTGTGTGTTAGAGAGAGACAGGGCGAGAAAAAATGAAATTGTTTTCTTCATTCTGGCTATAATAATGATACGATCCAATTCAGATTCTGCAGTCTAAAAGATATAGTCATTCTCTACGATTCTGCGTTTTTGGTTTTCTCGTATCTTTAAAATTGTGGATGCCACAGATTTTCGTCCTTTGTGGGGGCGGAAGTGGGCGGGGCGATGTTTTGAAATATACTTGTAACAGTGACATATCACAGAAGGCTGGATACAAAATGTCGTTGCTGTAGCTCTTATAGTCTTTGAGCACTAGGCGCTAATAGGGACGGACAGACGGACGGACGGACGGACGGACGGACGGACAGACAGACATGGCTCAATCGACTCGGCTATTGATGCTGATCAAGAATATATATACTTTATGGGGTCGGAAACGCTTCCTTCTGGACGTTACACACATCCACTTTTACCACAAATCTAATATACCCCAATACTCATTTTGAGTATCGGGTATAAAAAAACTGTATAGCAAGCCGTTAAAGCTTAAACCCAAAGGGTTTAAAATGTAAAAGGGCCGCGTACGTCAGAAACGTGATCCCCAAAATTGGTTCAGATTTTGAACCAACGATTTGAGGAGCCAGCCAGCCTCATTTCGACAAAGATGAATGAGACAGAATAGTGGCTGTTGAGCTTGCTAGTGGGAAAGCTTATCAGTATGGCTGGTGAGATCCAAAATCTTACAAAGAGAGTGCTCGAAACCAAACTAAGTGAGCCCCAAAACCTTACACAAAAGGTAGAGGATCCACCCATCTTAAGCTAAGGCTCGATGCACAGGCTAAGGGTAACATCGCATGCGATGATAAAATAAATATTTTTTGTTCTTCGTATTCCTTTTACATTTTTCCGCAATTTTGAACAGAGCTCTGCACTGCACATAAGCCAAGAATGAGCTACTCGCAAACATCAATTCAGCTGTTCTGTCGTACATTATTTATGTCACACGCGCACTATAGTATTTGTCTTCTTCTAACATAACGGTGCAGTCAGTGGCTAATTGGGCCCCGCTAGCGGCATTTATTTAATAATTTCCAAAGCAAATAGACATCTTCAGTCTGTTTTTTTTAGTTGAGAAAAAACGTAACAACAAATTTAAAAAAAATAGATTTTTATTTTTGGTTGTTTTCAAATTTTATTTTTTTCCATTAAAAGCACGCTCTGAACATCCTCGTCCATAATAATATTTTTATACCCGATACTCAAAATGAGTATGTCAGATTTGTGGTGAAAGTCGATGTGTGTAACGTCCAGAAGAAAGCGTTTCCGACCCCATAAAGTATATATATTCTTGATCAGCATCAATAGCCGAGTCGATTGAGCCATGTCTGTCTTTCCGTCCGTCCGTCCGTCCCTATGAGCGTTTAGTGCTCAAAGACTATATGAGCTAGAGCAACGACATTTTGTATCCAGACTTCTGTGATATGTCACTGTTAGAAGTGTATTTCAAAACTTCGCCCGCCCTTCCGATACCACAAAAAACGAAAATCAGTAGCATCCACAATTTTAAAGATA
This sequence comes from Drosophila lowei, assembly GCA_008121275.1. Lineage (NCBI taxonomy): Eukaryota > Metazoa > Arthropoda > Insecta > Diptera > Drosophilidae > Drosophila > Drosophila lowei. Next base: position 30,522,128 of record CM017781.1, on the reverse strand, counting down.
CCAGAAAATTAAGCAGGCACAATCAAAGATAATGACCATTTCTACCAGATTGCCGAATCTGGTTCAGATTAGATCATTGTTATAGCCAAAAGGAACAAATCAATTTGCAGTGGCTACGCAGCGCCCGACGACACGATCAGACTGATTTTCTGTCTCTTTCGCACGCACTCTTTGTCCTTCAATGTTAGCGCCGTCTGCCGGAGGAGTGCCATACTGCCTAAGTTTCGGGTATAAATGTAGAGTTGCGGTCGCAGCAGCAACTCACAACGTTCCCCCTCGTTTATAGATAAAATTGAAGACCCATTAGACAATGAAGATATAAAAGGATCAGAAAAAACAATAGACCAGCAGTGCTGCTAGTTTAACCCATTTTTAGGCTAGATCTAGCATTTTTAAAAGTGGACTAGCCATACAATTTAAAAATTAATTCAGCTTATTTTAGCTTTAAATGTAAACTTCATCTTTTCTGGATTTTTGTTGAATAGAAAATATTGGAACTCGTTTTGTATGCATTTTGTGATGTAAACTTTGTTCTTAAGAGCAAGATTTTGGTTCTGTTAACTTTCAGACTACCCTATAATTTTGAAGTTCTTAAGAAACTCAATATATTTTCCGTTGCCAACGTGCTGCGGCACAAACGACCAACGATATTATGGAAGTTTTGGAAGATATTAAGGTCACCGACATTGGTGCCATAAAGTACGATAAAATGTATATGTTCGAATTGGGAAAATACCGACAATACTATTAAGTTTTGGGCAGAGGTGCTGGCCTACAAAGATGCGGGGAGGAATAACCCATTCGAGTCAAATTCTGATGTGGAACGGGTGTGCAGTCAAATGAATATAGTTAAAACTAAGATGCGCAACAGTTCGCACAGTTTAACTCTGGAAACCTGGCAGCACTGTAGACCAGTATAGACCATTGTATTTTTCCAGGAATTATTTCTTGGGTTCTTCTTGCAAATGTTTCGAAATTCATTGTACTTTCAAGAGCTTCCTTGGCTGTCATACCAATCGGAAGGGAAAAATGGTTTATGATATCTGCTCCATAAATTACAATTCTGTGTAACATCTACCAACATCTACAAATAGTGCCTTCTCATCAGAAATTTTTTACTGTGGCCGCTTTGGGGTATTCATAGTTTTATTACCTTTCCGCTAAACTCCTCGTCGGAATTTAGCGTTGATACTACCTGACGCACATCGCTTTCCAGCTTAATACAAACTGCAGCTTCCAACTACCAGCAATGCATCGGATGAAAATACATTAAATTTGTCGATTTCCGTTTTTTTTAAGCACTTCGAAAGATCTCTTTTGGACGTGTAAAATTTGCTGAAGATGATCTTTAAGTCAACACTAGTGCCACTAGCCATTCTTGGTTACTGTTTTCGAAAAACACCTTATTTCTACCACAGTTTTTTTCCACTTTTGGGTAAAGCCTATTAGCAAAATTTCGCAGATTTTAGTTTATTTAGAGCAGTATAAAATATGTAGTTTTCCATGGAGAAAAACTTCCTTGTGGCGATCGCTTCGTCGTGCCATGCTAAGGAAAGGTTCCGTTTTGATACTGACATTGCCTAATAAATGCCATAATTTGAAGAGTAGCAGGTAGTAACAGTTCATATTGAACATTTTGGACGCATAATGATTCACATTTATAGAAAAAAACGAGGGGGGACGTTGTGAGTTGCTGCTGCGACCGCAACTCTACATTTATACCCGATACATAGTCAGTATGGGTTCATTTAACGACAATGAGTGCGTGCGAGAGAGACAGAAAATCAGTCAGAACGTGTCGACGGGCGCTGCGTAGCCACTGCAAATTGATTTGTTACTTTTGGCTATAATAATAATCCGATCTGATTCGGACTCGGCAAGGTTCGGCAATCTGGTAGATACGGCCATTCTCTATGATTGTGCATTTTAATTTTCTCCCTATCTTCAAAATTGTGGTTTGCCACAGATTTTCGTTGTTTATGGCTGCGGAAGGGGGTGGGCCGAAATTTTGAAACACACTTGTAGCAGTGAGCTATCAACAGTGAGTTCTGCAGTGAAAAATTACAAATAGTTTTGTAACAGTGAGAGCTCTACAGTCAGGTCTAATAGTCTCTGAGATCTGTGGATGCCACAGATTTTTGCACTTTGCGGGGGCGGAAGGGGTGGGGCGAAATTTTGAAACAAACTCGTCAAGGTCCGATATTATAGGAATCTGGATAAAAATTTGGTTGCTCTAGCTCTTATAGTCTCTGAGATCTAGGCGCTAATGTTTTGCGCTATGCAAAGCCGGCTATGATACGTGTGTGTTAGAGAGAGACAGGGCGAGAAAAAAATGAAATTGTTTTCTTCATTCTGGCTATAATAATGATACGATCCAATTCAGATTCTGCAGTCTAAAAGATATAGTCATTCTCTACGATTCTGCGTTTTTGGTTTTCTCGTATCTTTAAAATTGTGGATGCCACAGATTTTCGTCCTTTGTGGGGGCGGAAGTGGGCGGGGCGATGTTTTGAAATATACTTGTAACAGTGACATATCACAGAAGGCTGGATACAAAATGTCGTTGCTCTAGCTCTTATAGTCTTTGAGCACTAGGCGCTAATAGGGACGGACAGACGGACAGACGGACGGACGGACAGACAGACATGGCTCAATCGACTCGGCTATTGATGCTGATCAAGAATATATATACTTTATGGGGTCGGAAACGCTTCCTTCTGGACGTTACACACATCCATTTTCACCACAAATCTAATATACCCCAATACTCATTTTGAGTATCGGGTATAATTAAGGTTTGAATGAATCCATTTGAATATGGTAAGTTCTTCTCCACGAAAGACAGGTGTGCGCTACAATTAATTACAACTATGTCTTATAAGCAACGCATATACAGCCAGGTCACTAAAACCGATTTTGTATGCTGTACATACCTTGACATTAATATAAAACTAAGATTTTAATACAATAAATATAGATTATAAATTTCACAGAGACTCAAAAACAATGCGCACAACCAAGAATCAATTTGGCAAAGCCCTTGCTGAACCATATGTTCTGTTTGACAGCCCACAGCTGACCATCAGCTGTTCGCAGAGCTTATCTAATCAAAGTATCTTTTATCGATTAACGCCGTTTTAAATTTGAAAATCTTTATTAAATGCCGCTAGCGAGGCCCAATTGGCCAATAATCTGCGCTTTGCTCTATCTTGTTTTTCTGTATCGTGGTTAATAGGTTTATGTGTTTAGGTGAGCAGATAGAGCATAGAGACCATTTCTCAGACTGCAACAAGACCAGAACAAGCGCGTGCCCCGCAGAAGTTCTTCACCTTGTATACTAAAAACGTTCCTACATAAGACAACTAGAAAACTAGTCCCTAGACAACCCGAATACCTGCACCGAAAACTAAGATTTACTAATTCCGCCAAAACAAAAATTATTATCACCATCCGACATAAAACTCTAAATAAGAAGGAAAATTACATAAATATGTAACCATAAATTTGAATTTAAGATTATATAATTACAGTGACGAGCATGCATGGATATATGTACATATGTTCATCACATTTCATTTTAAACGCCTGTAAAATCTTCAAAAATGAATCAATATTACAATTAAAAAAGAAGGCTTCTTTAAGAGCTTTTAGTATTTTAAAAAAAGTCAAAGTATCCAGTATGTTTGGGCATACTCTCGACTAAATTTGGTATGTTCTCGAACTTTGCCAATCTTTTTTAAGCTTTCAAAATTGATCATTTGTTGAGGTACTTTTTTCCAAAATGTTGATTTTGTGTTTTAAAATTTTTCTTGTATAGGTTGATTAATTATGCTTTGTTTAAGGTATCGTTTGTAAAAATCTATGAATAAACGGTTAAGGTGTAGCACTAGGAGAGCTCAATAAAATAGATAAATAAAAAATAAATACAAAAATAAAGAAGTGAAGTATTTTAAGGAAAAAAAAAGCCTATTAAAGTCACCAGAATTATCCGCTTTTAATAGAAAAATATTTTTTTTTTACATTGTTGGACGTTGACATGCAATGACTGCATCTTTCAAGTGGCGATGCAGTTACTGCACCGTCAAGTGGCCCGTGTGAAACCAGCAGAAGGCTGTTACGCGCGGATCCCAGGCAAAACGCAGCCCTCCTCCCGCCCAACCGACCGAGGGGCGCTGCCGCATAACGCGCGGCGCGTAGCCAGCCGAACGCGAGCATGCAGGAAAGATAGCTGTTAGACTAACATTCGAGGAAATTAGCACTAAACTTACTAAGAAACTAAGCATGCAATCAAAATACAAATACCTCTACAATTACTAATTACTAGAAAGGTGTGTAAGGATTAGTAATTTAATAAGAGGAAGAGAATTAGTGGTAGATATAATATGGTAGGGGAATTATAATCCGAGCATAAGACCCTAAACGGTTCATGCAAGGAATAATTCGATCTACAAAGTGGAAAAAGGAACAACGGTATAAAATTTCTAGTCAGTCTAATAGGAATCGTGAAGTTTATGCGGCTCAACAGATCAGGGCTGTCTATGTCACCCCTGATCAAGTTGTGCATAAATATCACACCAAGCATTTTCTACGGTTAACTAAGGATGGGAGGTTTACTAATAGAAGTCTACTAGAGTAAGATGGGAGTCTTACACCCGCATCCCAGTTAAGGCCCCGCAGAGCAAAGAGTAAAAAGTTTTTCTGTACTGATTCTATACGGTCCTGGTGTACTTTGTACTGAGGGCACCATACACAGGAGCCGTATTCTAAAATCGGACGAACTAGCGAAGTATAGAGAGTCTTTGTTATATAGGGGTCGTCAAATTCTTTTGACCACCTCTTTATAAACAAAGCACGCCCATGGCCTTATTTACCATGGTAGAAATGTGTTCGGAAAACTTTAACTTTGCGTCTAATAAGACACCAAGATCATTCACCAGGGTAATTCTCTCAAGAGAACCGCCACATAGAGTATAGGGGCCAACAAGGGCTAGAACGATGAAATGTCATTACTTTGCATTTCGCGGCATTAAGTTGTAACAAGTTTGCACAACACCATGACTGAAAGTTATTGAGATCGGATTGCAAGCGAGAATGAAATGAAATGTCCTTATACTGGACACAGAGTTTAACATCATCCGCATACATAAGTACTCGAGAATATGTTAATACCGAAGGCAAGTCATTAATAAAAGAGTGTAAAGAGTAAGGGGGCCTAGATGGCTGCCCTGTGGTACTCCCGAAGAAACCTTTACTGGTGAAGAGAGGAGTTTTTGAAGAGGACTCTTTGAGACCTGGAACAAAGATAGCTAGAAATCCATCTCAGGAGGTTGGGCGGAAACCCTAGAAGGTCAAGTTTATGTGCTAGAAGGGAATGGTTTACAGAGTCGAATGCTTTACTGAAGTCGGTGTAAATAACATCCGTCTGTAAGTTACCTTGAAAGCCTTTAATAATGAAAGAGGTAAACTCTAACAAGTTCGTGGTGGTTGATCGCCGCCTTATAAATCCATGCTGAGTTGGAGATATAAGTGACTTGCAGAGATGTTGCAAGTGCGGAGTTAAAACCTTCTCAAACATTTTAGGAATAGCGGATAACTTTGCTATACCTCTGTAATTTTTGCATCAGACTTGCTACCTTTTTATGGAGAGGAATTATAAACGATTCCTTCCAGATCGGGGGGACAGCAAGAAGAATCAATGGACAGGGTGAATAGTTTAAGCAAAGGTCCACACAGAGCCTCGGCGCAGTACCTGAGTACACAACCTGGAACCCCGTCTGGACCCGGTGAAAACACCGGCTTAACTAGTCGAAGATCATGAAGTAGAGAACATTCATTTAACAAGGGACTGAAAATGCCGTTCGACCTCGGTAAACCGTATGGGTACGGATGACCAGAGTAGCTTTCCTCAGAATAGGTGGTTTGGAAAAATTGGGCAAAAAGATCGGCAATTGCCTGATCATTATTTGCCGACGTATTACAAAATGATAGCGAGGATGGGTGTGCGGACGTTCTACGCTTACTGTTTACGAAGCATAGTTTGCATCTTACTATGGTATATGGAAAATTGTGCAACGCATTAAGCGAATCATACTTTTTCCTGGAGCAAAGCCCACAGACATCAATGATGTTGAAAACTCTTTGAGTAAAGCAGCTCACAAAATATTTTATGAATTAGTCCTTTCTTTACTACATTCATATAAGTATACGCTTCCTTGAAAACTTTTTAAATATTTAGTATAAATTCGAGGTCAAAATTTGGCAAATAAGAGATTCAGAGAATAAATAATCACATATTATTATTAATAATTACACTGCACAACAGCATATCTGATGATTGCCTTATGTTGCATGATTTTTTTCAAATTTTTCATGACGATTTCAAATGTGCAACTGAAATTTCTATATCAGCTCTAGTTAAAAAATATGACATATAGGTCTATAAAAAGCGGTATATTTAAAGTATAGGAATATTTTCTTTAGATTTTAAATTGAAAATAATTTTCTTTCATTTGATTTCCTTTCTGAAGCTGAAGGCAAAGGTCTGTTCTGAATGCTCCAACATTAGTGAGCCGTCATTTGTGAGTTCCAGTAGCCTTGATAGCGTTCCTCCATTGTACAAAGATGCTGCTGGAATCTCTCGACTTGTTCTTTAAGTAGATCTCTAAGATTTACGGGAGAATAGTCCAGGTGGTTATGGAGAAAGTGACTCATTCAACCCTCTGAAAGTTACTCATTAGTTGTTCGCCTAGACGCTAAAACTCCTGGAGCAGTCTTTCACACTCCTAGATCTCTGATAGGGTCGTTTAAATCCTCTTGGTTGAATGGTTTTGGTGTGTCCAGCTCACAATCAAAATCACTATCACTACTGTCAAAATGCATATATGCTCCTCCTGTGGTGCATCAGCTGGAGGTTCAGGTGATACCTTAGGGCCCAAAACACGTCTATATGCCGATCGTAAGCGCGGATATTCCCATTTGGCACGATTTTTTTCTTTTTATGCCAGTTATGTTCACCAAACAAAAATAACATTCATCGTTGTGGTTCACAGGTTCTTTCCATATCATAGCGGTTTCGTACCTAAATTTATTCCGCTTTCTATTCGTCCACAAACGTAAAAACTCAACGTACGTTTTGCATACTTTTTGCGGAACCGAAGAAGCCTTTGGTAAGCATATTTCACTGAATGGGTGACCAAAGTAATTCATGCAAGCTTATTTTACGAACGCTGTATCATTAATACGATATTCTTTAAACATATATTCTCCGCAAATTAAACAAAAATTATTCTGATTATTCACAAAAACTCTTTTGGACGATGCCATATCAATTTTATTAAGAAAACGGTAAAAAAAAACATAACAGCAAATTAACGCTATGAAAAAGCGAGTTTTGAGTGAAAGCTCTACCTCGTAAACAAGAGCTGTTACAAAACAAATGAGGGTATTTTTAGAATCAGCGATCTCAAATTAGAAAACATCAAGTGATACAAGTCAATCATCAAACAATTATATAATTATTAATAATATTATATATATTGGGATTATGATATGTGTGGAAGAAATAACATACGTGTGGATTATAAGAAGGTTGTAACAGACCAGGATGTTCATTTTATTTGAAAGTGCTTCGTAGCATTGAGTGCTCATAATAAATATGTATGTGGTATATTTATATATTTATTTTATTTATTTCTTTATTTATTTATTTTTATTTATTATTTATTTATATAAATATTTAAATTTATATTAGAAGTATTATGAATTCCTATTTTGTTGGATATATGTATATATATAATAAATATATATATTTTTATTATTATTATTAATTATTATATATTATATATTTTTAAATATAATATATATATATGTATGTTAATATAATGTTATATATATATTAATAGAATTATTATATATGTATGTATATATTAAATTAGAAAAAAGAAAAATTTAATGATATTTCCTGAAAAATTGGGTATAACAGTGGACAAACCCAGAGATGGAGGTAGAGAATCGCCCAACGATGAAAAAATCGCAAGACAATTCTTTTCCAGTGCACCTTTGAGTTCCAAAATTACAGGAATTGATGAACGCACATAGATGTGAAACAATATTGCAAGCGGAGAAATTCAAAAATTACGCTCTGGATACAGCTAAAGATCTGCTAACTGCATATCCATGGTTTTATTTGCCGGCTACCGTCCATACGAGATATGGTAAGATTTTAATTCATGGTTCTGCTGTGATAGAGCATGCATTAGTGTGAATTGGACAGTTTTGCAGGAGGCAGCCGAATTGACAAGCATTGGTAAAAAGCTTCAGCCCGCTATCTCCATTGGAAATGTTTTTAGCCACTGCTCCATACAAGCGAAAGCAGTGTGCTTCTAGATCGATTTAGCTGATGCAAGAAAAAGGTCAAAATATGATTTTATATGGGATTTTATACCTGTGAATGCCCTTTTTTCCCATTTTTCAGGCACAGTTGCGTCACTAAATCGATCTAGAATCCGAACGGCTCAAAAGCACAGAATGCGCTTTTAAACTTAGGTACAATCATTTACATATTTTTTTAAAGTCAATTCAAAGTTGAAAAATAACTGTAAAACCTCCATATACTTATAGAGATACCAAAATAATTCCTCAAATATTTATTCTTTAGAAAAATTAAGTTTATAAGATTAAACAAAGTTTTAACACTCAAATGTTTTATTTTTGAATTTTTTTTATTATTATAGATTTAAAAATTATATTTTAATATTCAGAATCTTTTTTTAGACCCTGAGTCCTTTGAATATTACACTTTTATAAATAAGTGCAACCTAATGTAGATTTATACATATGTATAAATGCGAAAGCTTTTATGATAGATTTCAATCATAATCAAGACTGAAAGGCAGAGATAGCATGAGACAAATGATAAATCAATAGTGCTCCGAATTTGTATAAACGACATACATACATATGTACTTTCGCGCGAAATTATCCGGCCATATCTCCGCCGCATATTGTACACCTAGTTCTGTTTTTACACGGTTTTTCCGGAACCAATCTACCGTGTAAAAACAGAATGAGGTATACTTTCAAAGCAATGATAAGGCCGCAATACATCCTATATAGAAGAGTACCTCGGTTAGGAACACAATGTACATGTATATTTTCTGGTTATAATATAATCTTATAAAACGTGTAAAACGGATTATCTAATTCAGTTCTTTGCTGCTATTCAAAACAATCGATTAGTTAGTGTTAATGTTAAATATAATCACATTCCCTTGGCTGCCTGTGTTGTACACCCGAAGATGGTGCTGTTTCTCGCCATCTTTTCCAGACACATAATCCAAGATTGTGTTGTTCGGTGCATTTCCGGATGACAGTGACACCTCCGGTGCCGTCGAATTAGACACCTGTGTAGATTCTTGGCCCTCCTTCACAGCCACCGCGTTCACCCTAACGAATGATAGCGATTCAGATGTACTGTCGCCACTTCTACTCTTAGAGGTAGTCTTCGGAGTGTTTGGATACGATGGGCGAGACTGGTTCTTAGGAGTAGCGGCAGTAGGGCTGGGCTCCGAAGAGGTTTCTTCCTCTGTGGCCGCCGTCACTGCGGCTGTAGAGCTGGGCTTGGGGGTGATTTCCCCCTCTGCAACATCATCTTTAGTCTCAGCCACAGCATTTAAGCTTAGGGATCTTAATAAAGGCTTGACAGTAGTAGACGCCTCTTCTGTGGTAGCAATAGCAGTCGGGCTATAGGAGGCAGATGCAGAAGAGTCTGAATAGGAAGGATAGGATAGTGACGCTGGATAGGACGGATAGGTCTCATAGCTTGAAGGTGCAACTGTAGAGCTTGCTTCCGTTGAAGGATAGAGGGTAGTTTCCTCTTCTGAAACATCCTCTTTAGTCTCAGCCACAGCATTTAAGCTTAGGGATCTTAATAAAGGCTTGACAGTAGTAGACGCCTCTTCTGTGGTAGCAATAGCAGTCGGGCTGTAGGAGGCATATGCAGAAGAGTCTGAATAGGAAGGATAAGATGGTGACGCTGGATAGGACGGATAGGTCTCATAGCTTGAAGATGCAACTGTAGAGCTTGCTTCCGTTGAAGGATCGAGGGTAGTTTCCTCTTCTGAAACATCCTCTTTAGTCTCAGCCACAGCATTTAAGCTTAGGGATTTTAATAAAGGCTTGACAGTAGTAGACGCCTCCTCTGTGGTAGCAATAGCAGTCGGGCTATAGGAGGCAGATGCAGAAGAGTCTGAATAGGAAGGATAGGATAGTGACGCTGGATAGGACGGATAGGTCTCATAGCTTGAAGGTGCAACTGTAGAGCTTGCTTCCGTTGAAGGATGGAGGGTAGTTTCCTCTTCTGACACATCCTCTTTAGTCTCAGCCACAGCATTTAAGCTTAAGGATTTTAATAAAGGCTTGACAGTAGTAGACGCCTCTTCTGTGGTAGCAATAGCAGTCGGGCTATAGGAGGCATATGCAGAAGAGTCTGAATAGGAAGGATAAGATGGTGACGCTGGATAGGACGGATAGGTCTCATAGCTTGAAGGTGCAACTGTAGAGCTTTCTTCCGTTGAAGGATCGAGGGTAGTTTCCTCTTCTGAAACATCCTCTTTAGTCTCAGCCACAGCATTTAAGCTTAGGGATTTTAATAAAGGCTTGACAGTAGTAGACGCCTCTTCTGTGGTAGCAATAGCAGTCGGTCTATAGGAGGCATATGCAGAAGAGTCTGAATAGGAAAGATAAGATGGTGACGCTGGATAGGACGGATAGGTCTCATAGCTTGAAGGTGGAACTGTAGAGCTTGCTTCCGTTGAAAGATCGACACTAGAGCTTGGCTTAGGAGAGGTTTCATCGCCTATTATTTCGGCAACTGCATTTATCCTTATAGATTGTCCCGAAGGTCTGGCAGTTGTTGTAGCATGTTCTGGCGGAACAGTCGTGTTATATACTGGATAAGATGGATAGTTCTCGTTGCTCGGGGAAGAGGCTGTAGAACTGGGCTCTGTAGAAGCTTCATCTTCTATAGAAACGGCATTGATATTTATCGACCGTCCCAGGGGCTTGACAGTGCTTGAAGCTTCTTCTAATGTAGAAGTCGGGCTATAAGCCGTCGAGCTGGGTTCTGGAGAAGTCTCATTATCTATGACCACGGCATTTACGATTAAAGCTTTCGCAGACCTCTGTGAGGTGACCGTAAATCCGGTTGTTTCAATGGACTCCGTCGTCTCAGTGGTTGTTTGAGGTTCCTGGGTAGTAGTCTCTGGCACGTGAGTAGTCGCCGAATATGCCTTTGGGGACGTCTGCTTCATTTCATACTCTGTGGGCAGGTTGTCCAATGAAATCTCATAGGGTTCGTACGCTACCACTTTGTACGGCGGTGGCGGGGAGACAAGCAACGTTTGTGGCCTTCTCAATGGCTGTGGTCGATAGGATCCGTAAGGTCCATACGAGGGCTGGATGGCGTGCATGTCGTAGGGATTATAGGTCCGAGCACGTGGCGAATAGAGAGGTGGCAGTCTACTGTCACAGGTGCCGTCATGCAGGATCTTCCACTCTGGAGGTAAGGTAAATGTACTGTAATTAAACTTATTCCTCCCACCGTCAGGTATCAGTACTTACGATGATCTGTGCGGCAAGTGACCAGCAGCAGCTCGCAGTAGTTCCTGAAGGTGCGTCTGGAGGACCGGAATGTCGCACAGACGGGACGGTATTCCTCATCGCAGGCGTCCGGACATTCCTCCATTTTATCGCATCTGTCCTCGTAGATAATCTTCCATGCTGGAGGAGTAAGTCCATGTGAGAACTGGAAACGGATCAAATGCAAGGCAACACCTACCTACGCCCGTCTGGCGGCTGAAGCGATCCACCTCGCAGGGGCTGGGGAATGTCGCTGGCTGGGCGCCCGGGGCCACGGCACAGATTACACTCTCCTCTCCGGTGGGTGGACACGGCGATATGTCGTAGCGCGGCGGGGCAAAGTAATAGGGGGCCGCGTAATATGGCGCCGCGTAATAAGGCGCCGCGTAGTCATAGGGGACCGAGTAGTCCCATCCACCGACAATGGAGTCGAGCAGGCACAGACCCAGACCGAATAGACACAAGGTTGTTGTCATATTGCAAACGATTTACTGTTGACTATGCTGTGACCTCGCCCAGGCTGAGCTTTTATACCAACCTCCAAACCACCCCCGGACCGCGATCGAGTGGATCGTCATTAATGGTCTCATTCCATTGCAATGTCTACGTGTCGCTGGCTCTATTTGGTGCTATTATACAGCTATACTCGCGGTTATAATTATTATTGCGCTACATTATGCATATCAATGGCCAGACGGTGGCTGGCTCTTCTTGCTTTCATTCTCTCTCTTTGTTGGCGATTCTTCTTGCTCATTTCATTATGAAATTACACTTCGCCTATCAGTGCTGTGGCCTGGCCTTGAGTCATGTTAAAAATGAAATTGTCTGTGAATGGAAATTTTTCAACACAAGCAGCTAAATGGTGAGAAAAGATGAGCTGTGGTGAACTGAGAATATGTTTAAGCAGAGCCAAAACTTAGCAGATGTCTGGGAAAGGTACGGACGAGTATCTCGGCTGCTCGTTAACTGTAACTGAAGTACGCAAATGCATTCCACATTTTGGTTTTTCAATCTCCGAAATATCACGTTAACACGATACTAACTCAGACTCATATAGTTCTCGTATTTGTCTAACTCTCCCACAGGGTGACAGGGCTTAGTGGAAACGTGACACACGACAAAAGGAGAAGTTCACAAATGGATTATCATTATTTGCTTTCAAGTGTCGTCTATATTTATATTTCAGTTATAGAGTTTATTAACGAGTGTTATGAGTTTGGATGACGCTGGTTGATGTATGAAAGAAAAGGTAGGATGGAGGCTTGGTCTTCGGGGTTGTGGTTGAGCCGCTTAAGATTGTACTGCCGACTGTTGTAGGGAATGTGCTGTCCGCACCCGCGCAACCGGTAAACTGAAATAGCACCGTTGATCCCCTGGTCACGTCCAGGGTGTACACATCATTGCATGTGACTCCCTCTGTTGCCAGGTCGGGAAAGGAAAAACGCAGGGATCTTCCGTTCGAGCCTGTGATCAATATCGTCACCAAATTCACCTATTGAATAAATTTCATTAAACTGTGGGTTCTTTTGGGATCGACTGTACGCCTCAGCTTACGGCAGAGTTGGGCTCTGTGGTTGTACTCGTCGTAGATGCTTCGGTGGTTGTTGTTGTTGAAGGATCATTGGTGGTACTCGTCGTAGAAACTTCAGTGGATGTTTTTGTAGAGGGATCATTCGTGGTACTCGTCGTAGAAACATCACTGCTTGTTGTTGAAAGATCATTAGTTGTGGTCGGCGGAGTTGCTTTGGTGCTTGTTGTTGTAGAGTTATCATTGGTTGTGGTGGTTGTTGTTGTTGTTGATTGATCATTGCTGGTACTCGTCGTAGATCTTTCGGTGGTTGTTGTTGTTGAAGGATCATTTGTTGTACTCGTCGTAGAAGCTTCAGTGGTTGTTGTCGTAGAGGGGCCATTGGTGGTACTCGTCGTATAAACACCAGTGGTTGTTGTTAAAAGATCATTATTTGTTCTCGTCGTATATACTTCGGTGCTTGTTGTTGTAGAGGGATAATTGGTGGTACTCGTCGTAGATGCTTCGGGTGTTGTTGTTGTTGTAGGATCATTAGTTATACTCGTCGTAGAAGCTTCAGTGCTTGTTGTTGTAGAGAGATCATTGGCTGTACTCTTCGTAGAAGCTACTATAGTTGTTTTTGTAGATGGATCATTTGTGGTCGTAGAAGCTTCTGTTTGTGTTGTTCTTAATGGATCATTGTTGGTACTCGTCGTAGACGCTTCGGTGGTTGTTGTTGTCAAGGGACTATAATTTGTACTTGTCGTAGAAGCTTCGGTGGTTGGTTTTGAGTAATAGTACGTCACAGGTCGCTTGCTCGTGTGGGGCGCCTGATACCAATAGATTTTGCTGTCAGCGACGGGTCTTCTGGGAGACATGGCAGGGTTGAAAAACCAGTACGGAAACGCAGGTGAAGAATATCCACTGGAAGAAAAAGCACTCGCAGACTCAGCGCTGTCATGGGGTCTGATGTGGGGCCGGGTCATGGGAATGCAGGGCACGTGAGGCGAATAGCCTGGCTGCGGTCTGTAGTAGTAGCCCACATCTCTTGGAGGCTGATGGCAGTAAATCGAATCCACTTCGACGAATTCTAAAACCGTAAGGAAAGATGTTCACTCACTTGGGAGCTATTGGCATTTAAGAATTTACCTGCATGGCCAGCAAAGACAAGCCTCAAATTGTAGTCGTTCAGGCGGCATATATTGGCGAAGCTGGCGTAGCGATACCCATTGGAGGCGCACACACGACCCCCGCAGGGGTCGTAGTCGTACTGCCGGCTGGCTTTTGCCTCGTGATTGTACTGTCTTCTTGGAAAGTACTCCTCCGTGTAGCCCTGCGAGAGGGTCAGAGCTGGAAGCACCAAGGCAAAGCAGGCAATGGCAGACATCATTCTGAATGTTCTGCTTGTCACTGATGAGGTTAGCCGACACCCCGCCGACTATTTATACAGCTAGCTTATTTCCCACTCGGCCCAAATCTTCTTTTTTTACAGCCACGGCCGCAGACGTCGGCCGGCTATCGGCATACGTGCCCAAAATGCGCTTTCAGTTGTAAGCTTAGCGCCACCAGCCGAAGCCTCGTCTCCGGTTCGCGGGTTCTCCAGTCTCCAGTCTTGGTTTCCAGGTGCGTCGCAAAACAGATCAGAACAGGAAATTTACACACAAAAAAGAGTTCGTGATTAAAATTACACCCGATACTCAAAATGAGTATAGGGGTATATTAGATTTGTGGTGAAAATGGATGTGTGTAACGTCCAGAAAGAAGCGTTTCCGACCCCATAAAGTATATATATTCTTGATCAGCATCAATAGCCGAGTCGATAGAGCCATGTCTGTCTGTCCGTCCGTCCGTCTGTCCGTCCCTATGAGCGCCTTGTGCTCAAAGACTTTAAGAGCTAGAGCAACGACATTTGGTATCCAGACTTCTGTGATATGTCACTGTTAAAGTGTATTTCAAAACTCCGCCCCGCCCTCGCAAGGGACGACAATCTGTGGCATCCACAGATCTCAGAGACTATTAAAGCTAGAGCAACCAAATTTTTTATCCACACTCCTGTGATATCCAACCTGCACAAGTGTATTTCAAAAGAAAGAACGAAAATCTGTGGCATCCACAATTTTGAAGATACTGGAAAATTAAAAACTCACAATCATAAAGAATGACCATATCTACCAGATTGCCGAACCTGGATCAGATCGGATTTTTATTATAGCCAAGAGTAACAAATCCATTTGCAGTGTATACGCAGCGCCCGACAACACGTTCTGACTGATTTTTTGTCTCTCTCGCACGCACTCTTTTTCGTTCAATGCTAGCGCCATCTGCCGAAGGAAAGCCATACTATGTATCGGGTATAACTGTAGAGTTGCGGTCGCAGCAGCAACTCACAACGTTCCCCCTCGTTTTTTTGAAAGGGAACCGCTTTTTGCGGCATTTTCAAGTATGTGACGGCTTGTAGCTCTTTCATTGGTTTTTCAGCTTTGAAAAGCTTTCTTGCATAACGGAAATGAAGCAGTGCGAAGCGCCACGCAACAACTGCTTCTTGAAGTTGGACCAAAAATGGAATACTATTGCTTGAAGGCGGACTGGGCTACTACTGTCTAAAAGCCGCCAATAGTTGTACAAGTAATATTATGCATTTTTCCAACGTTTCGAACGCCACCAAATAGTAGAACTGGTAGCACTGCGCAATATTCTAAAGCAGTGAAAAGTGTACACAAGCAGTTAGCAGTTCCTCAAGCAGAGACAGAGTTCACAAGCAGTGAAAAGTTACCATAAGCTGTGAAAAGCTTTCAGGAATTGGACCATATTTTACGCATTGTAAGCCCAGTAAACCTAACGGAAAGCAGTGGCGCTCCACCCAAATTTTGACGGAATGGGCTTCGTTCTGGGGGCTTCACTTCCCAACTGGTTAAAGGGCCGCACGGTCGGTAGTATTTGGCGTGCTCTTCGGCATTAAAATCGGCATTGTAAATCGGGAAGCAATAGGTTGCGGCAGCCGCGGACAAATGCACATGGCCCCCAGAGCTGAGGTAAACAGACTTCAGTAAATAGTGAATTATACCTAATTGCACACGTCATTGAATCAATTTCCCCTATTTGCTCACTGTCTTTTTGTGTAAGGCTTCTCCGAGTATTTGAGCATTTGCTTTGTAAATTTCGTTTGTTCTGAGATGCGGCTTGTCACGCACAGATCTGACAGACCCATTCAATTTGTATTTACTTTTGCGGCTCGCCGACGCATTGGATACAATTTATTCAGGCATCCCATAAATATGTGCTTTGCATTTTATGCCTGCCCGTAAGCATTTCCCTGGATGTAAAAGGAGCGGACTTATCAGTCTGGTCAACTCTTCTGTCCCAAAGCCCAAACATCTTTTTCGCAGCATTTGCTGTTTACTCTACGGCTTTTGCCATTTCTTTCTTACGTATACGCATCATGTGGCATTCTCCTGTGGTGAACTATTTACATGGTTACGTATTCATGCTATTATATTTTATTTTATTTAATTCTATCCTATTGAGATATTGCCATTTCCACGGCATGTGCCATTCCCTTTGTGATGTACCCGCAGCGAGTGCCGTGGCTCCTCTGCTATTGTGGCTACTGCTGTTCTTACTGCTACGTTTATTGTAGTTCTGTTTGCTGCTCATTTTATACTGGGGCTTGTGATTCAATTAGCAGCTGCCTCCGGCCACGCGGCCCACTCCCAAGCGTCCTACCGCGGCGGTGTGTCCTGCGCTGGAGTCAGCTTAAGGATAGGAGCAGCCAGTACAGATACAGACATAAATACTAGTAGGATGGCAACGCCCCAGACAATGACTGTCCAATAACTACATTTAACCAAGAACTGCAACGGCAGCAGCGGCCGTTGAACAAAAAAACAACGATGCTCATTAGTCAGTGTCCCATCCTTACACAACTCCCACACAGGGCTTGCATTTATCTTTCTATACATACGTAGATGTACATATGTATGCCTGATATATATGATATACATTGACATACATACATATACATATATATGTATACAGCAAAAGATTCGCTCCAATATGTGGCAGTGCCACCACCAATACAGTGATGGCAGGCGCTTCATCAAAGATCTTACAAGTGTCGACTTGTCCCCAAAAATGACACCCAACATCGATGCTAACACCATGACGGACAGTCCAATCAAGAGTGTTCCGACAAGCAATGGTGGAGGCATTAGGAATTTAACCTCAGAGCGAAAGGGCAAAACGGAAACATTTTGCACATTGTGTTAAATCTGATGATGGGAGTAGGTTTCATTTAGAAGAAGTTTAATTTGGGTTACACCTTTCAGTTACATGTTTTAGCCATTCTTAAATTTCCCAACATCTGTCCAAATTAGTATTCACTTAAACTTAACGCTTAATGCACTAAGTTTACCAAGGGTTCAGACTCGAGTGTGTCTTTAAGCAGATATCCCTAGTCAAGGAGTATGCTTATTGTGAAAGAATTCTTTCAGGCGCCAACACACTTGATTTATTGTCTGAGCATCTCCTTAATTTTGGAAAATTTTGTATGCCCGTTTAGTTCGACCGCACATATGTCCAGTCATGAACGTTACCCAAAACCCTTTCTTGCAAATCTTTAAGAGATTCTGAAATCTCTTTCAGTGGTTCGCCAGCCGCCATTTCATGGAACAGCTCTTAAAGTTTTCTATGTCCTCTTTCCCCTGACCGCCAAGTACGCGGAACTAATGAGGCGACTGTTTATGCCGCTGTTTGTCTATTTCGGGGGCCCCCAAATGGTGTCTCAAGTGTCGCCGTTTGCTTGTTTTTTCGCCACTTTTGGAGCATAATTTGGTGGATGTCTGCCGGAACAGAGGCGCTGTTGGGCTGCCAGGGGGCTGGATTCATGGTTTATGATTCAAATTTAAGTTACTTTGTCCCACTAAAACATGTTCGTGCTAACATTGAGCTGCACATTTTATTGTATCCGACTTTTGGGCGCATATTAAATTTTTATGACCGCCCCGCGGAGCACAGCAAAATTCGGAAAGGAACAGAAAGTAGGAAGACAGCAAAAAAAAAACATGGAAATTGGATTCCATTTCAGTGCGCCCTCCGCTGTTTGGGCCACTGCTTCTGGTGCTGCCAGAGTTGCCATTGCTGTTTCTGGTGATGTTTCTGAAGATGTTTCCCTTTGTGCTCTTCGAGTGTCCTTTGTTGGTCGCCAGCACGAATTAAATATACAGAATTTCGTAATTGAGCGCTTTATGTATTTTTAATTTTTTTTTCCCAGTGACACTCCCTCAGCTGTCAGCGCGGCGTTTGATTAATTTTGCAAACATATATACTGGACCCTCGACTCGCTCTCTATATATTCTATGGAAATTCCCATACTGAAAGCACTCAAAATTTATGGCCAGTCAGCCTTATTCCTGGTCGAAAGTGCCTATATACATATATGTACATTTATAACCGATACTCCTTATAATTGGTTAAGAGCAAATAGCAAGTGTTTGCATTTTATTTTTCGGTATTGTGGGCTTGGATCAGTATTAATAACCCATATCAACCCAAATATCAATAGGTAAAATAACATTTTTGTTTGTTTTTTAATCACCCTTAACTTATAAGTCATGTACATATATAAGCAATGTCCAAAAATGGATGCATACATATGTATATCGTAGCCATAGAAAAACAAACATAGTTGAAATAAAACAAACGAAAACTAAGAAAACAAATAGCAAACTGATGAAAAATATTCATAAAGTGCAGTTTTTATGGTTGAATAAACCATATACAAATGAATAAGCCGAATACATGGCATAAATCTAAATAAAAAAGTAAAGAGCAAAGACTGTGCAAAGATTCAAACTCTAAACTGCTGATCAGGAGACGACTGACCGTTTCGTTGAGCAGACCAATAAATCTTGAAGGGTGTGCGAGGTAGGCCCTTTAGGTGATAAGAATTCCAGCTAATTGAAATTTATGAATATCGAATGTGAGCTGTCATCGAGATGGAAAAGCTGTACGTAGCTTGTTCGATTTTTTCAATTAATTTTAAATAATTTGTGTGCTTATTTTCGTGGCTCGCTTTGATATAAACCATCAGCGACACCGAATGCCCAGTCAAATTAGCGTCAGTAAATCATTCGTTTTTCGATTGCTCTCTAGCTTATTGGATTGCCCGTTGTGGCTCTCGCCAGAGCAGGCAGAATCTCTGGCCCGGGGAACATTTTTCGGCCAAGTTCAGGTGCGAAATGAATACTATTTTTACGTAATCAAGGCGCGCACGATTAAATCCAATAAAAATAACCAACACATTGTTCTTGTCCGTTGAATGCGATCTGATTACGCGGTAGAAATGGTAAACAGCCCAATGGACCAGCCGAGTACATGCATATATAGAATATAATATAAATACAAGGGGTAGTCGAGAGGAATGGGTAATGTTATAAGCTGATTTCACGGTCATAAATATTCATTCGGGCCACACAGCCAGCCACAGGGAACGGGGTTTAAAAAAGGAGCCAAAATCAAACGAATCAAATCACTCCAGTGGTATGCGGGGCGGAATTTGATTTATGTTGTGTGGGCATGGCCAGCATGGCATGAAAGCAAAATATTTGCCCGATCTAAACCCACCACAAATCTTGTTCCGCTTGAAATTTATTAAAAACACCATATCTCAAGAAACGCGCTCTCCTTCAGGTCCTGGTCCTTCTTTAGCTCCCTCTTCAGCGCAAGCGCCTTCTTCAGCTTTAGCTTCTCCGCCATCTCCTTCAACGGCTTAGCCCAGATTTTGATTTATTCGAGCTGCCACAGCGTGTCAATAATTGGCTTAAGAAGTTGGGGTACCGCTGCCATCTGACTACAACGACTATCTACCATCTGGTATCAGTTATCAGCCGTCGCAAGGGAAGGCCATGCGGCATGCAGCTGCCTTTCAAGTTTCAACGTCTCGCATTCTGTTTACGAGAAGGTGTGTGGTGCTCGTGGAGCAAAAAAGGTATGATGGACTGACCAAACACTTCAATGACGGCAGCAACCAAAGAAAGTTGAATGGAATATCAAATGTACCAGCTAAAAGAACTTTGGCGCTTACAATTTTCAAATAGACAGCTTCGTTTATCTATCGAATTGGCGGAAGAACAGCACATTACAATTTCTTGAAGACTTACAAGAAAATTGTACAGGAAACGGATTATAGGGTATCTCTTCGTTCGCATACTCAACTGTCATGACATTGCATGCTTTGCCCCTCCATTCATTGTTTACAACAACACAAACAACACCACCCCCCTCCTCCAGCCAATCGACGACGAACGCTTGAGGTGTAAGAGAATAGCAACAGACCGGGAAAAAGAGTTCATTCAATTGTTCGGCCAGTGTTTTGGCGAATTCAGCAACTTTTCGCGCCCTCCTCCTACCATATTCCGGCCACCTTTTGATGGAAGGGCAAAAAGAAAATGAAAGCAAATAAAAAAAATTGTTGCGGCCGACAAATCAAATCAAATCAAATGAAATTTCTCGAATTATTTTACATGAAATATGCAAAAGTGTAGAATTTTTGGAAAGTATGAAGGATGAAACGGTGGTAGGCAGGCATCTGATTCCATTTCAGTCAAAAAACGTTTTAGATAATCGTATATCAATGTACTTTTTCGGAATACCAGAAATCCTCTTTGAGATATAATCGTGACTTTAAAATACTTAAGCAATTATAAAAAGGTTGCGCCCAGAGGTAGATTACTCTTAAATTGTTAAACCTAAGGATACAAGAATTTTCGTCTGAAATTTAAGCACATGGAATAAACGAACAAAGCACGGAGCATGAACAAAATTACACCCAAATTGAATCAAAATTCATGCATCAACTCCTTTAAAAATTCACTAAAATTCATTTCAAGTCTCAAAGAAAAAATATACCAAAGGTCTTTAGGTTTGTGTTGCGGCAACAAAACGTTCCCGAATTTGCACCTCAAATTAAATTTTTATTATTTAATTAAACAGCTTTCCACATTAAACTTTTTACACTTGAAGAACCCTCCCCACTTAACAAACAAAAAACGAGGGGAACGTTGTGCGTCGCTGCTACGGCCGCGACTCTACATTTATACCCAATACTCAGTCAGGATGGCTCTCCTCCGACAGAGGGCGTACACTGCAGGATGAGAGTGTGAGAGAAGGAGAGAAAGAATGAGTAAGCCACTGCGAATAGATTTGTTTTTTCTGGCTGTAATATTAATCAGATCTTAGATTCGTCAATCTGGTAGCTATGGTCTATGGGTGATTCTATGATTCTACGTTTTCGGTTTTCCCGTATCTTCAAAATTGTCGATGCCACAGATTTTCGTCCTTTCTAAGGGCGGCGAGAAATGTTAAAATACACTTGTAACAGTGGGATATGACAGAAGTCTAGATACATAAGATGGTTTCTCTAGTTTTTATAGTCTCTGAAATCTAGGCGCTCATCGGGACTGCCGGACAGACGGACAGTTTGACTTGGCTATTGATGCTGATAAAGAATATATATATATCATTTATGGGGTCGGAAACGCTTCCTTCTGGGCGTTACACACATCCACTTTCACCACAAATCTAATGTACCCCTATATTCTTTGAGTACCGTGTATGAAAAGATCAGAAAAAACAGATGTTTCTGCAGGCCGAAAATCGGAGCCAGGCTAAAACAATTTGAATATAAATGGCTATTTTAGCGGGGCCTGGTGTCAGAGTTTCTGCTGCTTTTGTTGTCACTGCTGTTTGCAGATGCAAAGTGTTGCCAGGGGCATTTGTTAATTTCCGTTTCCGCTTGGAGCGGCCAAGCCACCGAACCACCGAACCACAGAGCCGACGGCTCTATGATACAAAGGCCGCCGCCACTGTTTTCATGGCCTGGCCCCGCATTTTCCTGATTTTCCCCTAAGCTTTTAATGCCATTTTATTGTGAAAAGATAAGCGAACACAAAAGCGCCAACTGCTTAAAAAAAATGTATTAAGCCAATGCCGAAAATTTTATTGAAGGGAGAGCGGATAAACTTGCTCCATGAGAGGGTGTTTTTGAGTAGGGGGGTGAACAATGTGCGTTGAGGGAACTCCCCCACCCGGCCAGATGCAATTGAGTTCAGTTGTTTATGGGGCTGTACTAATAGTTTTATTAAATTAAGTGGAACACGCTACACATTGCCGTGGATCGATTGGAATTCTTTCGAATTATTGAATCTATGGTTTCTATTGGTGTCGTTATCGTGCTGCTGGTTCTCCGCATTTATTCGCCACGGCTCAAATTGTTGTGACGGTCTTGCAGCCACTCACCGTGGTCGTCACTCCATTCACGACGATGGTCAAGGTGGTAAAGGTATCGGGACAGGTGTCGATCGTGCCCGGCGTCACGGTGGTGGTGGTTGTAACCAAGCCGTCTGTCTCCGTGATCACCAGATCGCCCTGAAATGGTGGAACGATGGAGTGTTTTAGAAATGGTTAGATATCAGGGATGAGGATTACTTACGGAGGGAGCCGCGGTTGTGGCTTGCGTGGTAACATCTGTGGGAGCAGCCGTGGGAGCGGCGGTTGGGGCATCGGTGGGTGCTGCCGTTGGAGCAGCCGTCGATGCATCTGTTGGGGCAGCCGTCGATGTCGCTGTTGGAGCTGCGGTTGATGCATCAGTGGTTGCATCAGTAGTTGTAGGTGTAGGAGGAGTAGTGGGGGCAGACGTTGGAGCCGCAGTAGGATACCTAGAAGGATAACCAGTTGCCTTGGTAGTTGCCACTGTGGAGCCACGGGCCGGAGCCGCAGTAGTTTTAGGATACGCTCCACCATAGGGCCTGTACGCCGGAGCGCTTTTCGAATACACGGGATAGGAAGAGGATCCAACGGGATAAGGACCGGGAGCCTCAGCGACTGCCTTGGCGCCATAGGGACCGTTGGCCGCGGCATAGGCGAATGAGTTGGAGCCTGAGATCGAAGAGTAGTGGGTGGCGGGTGTCGGTTGGGGGCGCAGATAGTAGGGCGAAGGAGCCAGAGCAGAGTACGAGGAGCAGTAGTTGAGATCAGTTTGAGTCAGTTCTGGGGAGGAGACGGAGGTAACATATGAGAAACTAGTCCTGGCTGAGACAGCACGGCACTCACCCGGATTGCCGGCGAAGAGCAGCTTAAGGTTTTGCGAGTCCAGGCGGCACTTGCTGGAGAACCGCTGGTACTGGCGGCCGTCCGTGGCGCACACCGGGGAGCCGCCGGGCGGGCAAATGACGTCGTAGTAGCTGTCCGTGAATACGTAGTCCAGCTGCGACTCCACCAAGCCGCCGTAGGATAGGTCCCCATAGAGATCGTACTGGGCCTGAGCCGCGTGCAGGGCCCCCAGGACACTGGCAACGCTGAGGAGCAGATGGAGCTTGGAGTGGAACATGTTGTTGCCGAAGAACTGATGTCTCTGCTAGCAGCGCTCACGCCTTTTATGTGGAAACCCAAACACAATCCCAAAGCTAGAGCCAAACCCTGATAGCTCCCGGGCTTGGTCGGGCTCTGTGACGGCGCTACGTGCCTGGCTTGTCAACCCGGACGAATGATTATATACTCTTTACATCACCTTCCTCTGGTTAACGCTTCTATTCAGCTCCATCCCCACTCTTATCGCTTCGAAACGTGCGCTCTGAGTGCGCCCGTTACCTCACAAAAACTCCCATCGCTCCGCATGCTTTTTTTAAACTCTCGCACTCGCACTTTAAGCACTCTCTGGTGACGCCCCCAAATGGGTGACCTATTGTGGAACGGCGATCGTCAAGCTGGATAACTGTTGCAGTGATAACTGTTGGAGATTTCTTTTCGTTACTATGTACTAAGTACAATACTTCGATGCTATGATATGGATCTACTAATGTAGATATTTCTTATTATGGAAATTCAAGTAAATTGCTAGAAACATACTAGAATAGCACTAACCTAATGTCATACAATTGGCCAATTATTGAAAATATTTTTTTTTTAGTATTTTATCTGGATTTTTCAGAATTTCTCTTAGTATTTTTTGGAAAAATTGTACAAAAAAACATTTGAAAGCGCCATCTATTCTGAAGAAAGTTCCAACAAATGTAAAAGTTTCTTTTGAATAAACCAAAATCTTGACATAATGTTAGCATAGTGCAACAATATAGAGCTGCATGTAGAGTATGTTAAAGAACGTCAAACAAATATTTTAGGAACTTCAACTTTTACTGAACCTTAAAAAATATAATGTATGTTATTGTTTGGGGGACAACTACTTATTAGAGATGATATACTCGTGGTCGGTTATCAGGAGCGAGGCCATACCGGCGGCATTTGTGATGGCAGTGCACACCACCTTGGTGGGATCCATGATACCCTTCATGGACATGTTACCGTATTTTCCTGACACAACATCGTACCCGAAGTCTTCATACATGGGTGCCGTCTCCACAATATATGCCACCTCGTCACCATCGAGTCCCGCATTCTGTGCAATAGTCCAGCACGGCATGCGTAGGGCTCGACGCACGGTATCCACTCCGAGGGCCTGGGCATCGCATAGGGATCGCATGAGTTATGGCAGATAGACACGACTGCCAACTTACCTGATCTTTGTTTTCGACTATCAAGCTCTCCAGATGTTCCATGCACCGGATCAGGGCAGTGCCTCCACCGGGGACGAGTCCCCCTTCGACGGCAGCGTTGGTGATCCTGACTGCCTCGGCGATAAGTTCCTTTTTCTTATTTTTGTCGGCCTCGCTGGAACCGCCAACCAAGAAGACTGCTACCCTAGTGTCGAGAAGAGCCATGCGTTCCTCTAGAATCTTTTTCTGGGATTGAGAGGATGACAGGCGAATCTCATCCTCGATGGCATCGATACGGTCTAGGATGGCCTTCTCATCGCCATAGCCCTGAATCAGCAGAGTGTCCTCTTTCGTGATGGTCACATATCCTACCTGGCCGAGATTGTTGATGTTGATGGTAGCTGGTTCAAGCTCCGGCTCATTATTTTTGGGAAAGACAGCGCCACCAGAGGCCATGGCAATATCTCTGAGGCCCCGCAGGCCTAAGCAAGGGGCCTTAACAGCGGCCACCTTCGCATTCGCATTTATGCGCTGTAACACCAAATGGTTCAGAGCCTCATCCACAATGTCCTTTGCAATAATCAGCAGGGGCATACCCTTCGATTCCGCCAGTTCCATGGCACGCACAATGCTCTCCGCCCGAGTGAGCGTGTTGCGACAGATGAAGAGCAAAGCATAATCGAATTCTACCAGCGACCGGCTTGGGGTGTTGATGAAGCTCGGTGAGATATAGCTCTGCCGGAACCTAATTGCATCACAGAAACGCAGCTCCACATCGATGGTCTTCGCGTTCTGTAAGCAGATCTGTCCATCCAGTCCAATTGTATTGATGGTCTGGTAGATCAGACCTCCGATAGCCCGATCACCTTGTGCCGATGTTATGGCCACTCTAAGAAGCTGCTCAGGTCTGTTGATGGGGCGAGCCATGGCATTAAGTTGCTTAATGACCATTTCAACTGCTGCCATGATGCCGACCCGAATTTCTTTGGGATCGGCGCCTTTTGATATAATTTTGTTGCTCTCATTTACGAGAGCTCGTGCCAAAATTGTGGTAGTCGTTATACCGCCAACCTCCTGGTCTGCATCGTCTACTATATCCTGGACCACCTGGGTACCTATTTTAGCCAGTTTTTTCAATAACGAGTTGGCCACCGACTTCTCTTCAATGAATCCATGGCGAGCCAGGGGTCCGCCGTTTGAAAAACAACGTTTTATAGTCGGCATCTGGCAACTAAGCAAAGTCAAAAATGTATGCATTTTTTTAAAACATTCGAAGGAGCACGGAATTTACTTCACGAGTTGTTTCTTAAATTTGTTGCTCAAGTTCAGATTCAGTTATATCTGAGTTCTATATTGAATAACAATCTGTATTTGATTTAAGTACATAAAACAAAAGGCTACCTAAAAATAATTAATTTCAAACCTCTGAAAACCTTGAATTTCATTCGGCAACAATCATAATACTCAAAGAAAATGTACATTGTGGCAGAACTACATAGGGAAACTAAGGTGTTTCAACGAATCAGTCGATGTATGTTACCCTCCACTAGTCAAAAAGCAACGTTCTTTCTGGAAAAAAATCAAAAAGAGGTCGCATATCTTTTTTTAATGCCATTAAACATATAAAGTAACGCGAAAATATCTCGCATATCAGTTATTATATGCAAGACTTTTCGGAAAAGAATTTTCAGAACTAAGTCTCACGGAATCCGAACGTTGCTAATTGGAACTATATTTTAGAATAGTTTCCTCCAATATTTCCGTTGAAATGTAACAAAGAACTATTTATAATTTATGTACATATATTTGAAATACGTATTGAAAAAATGTGCCGAAACCCAAAGAGGAAACATGAGATAAAGGGTGATATATTAAATGAATGCAGGCAACGTTCGATAAGAAGAACTGTTGCCCAAATTAAAACTTTAACCCATACGTGGCTCTCAATGTGAATCCAATAATAGCTAACTTAATGTGAAATCCAAATCGAATCACATCCATACGAAAAATCATATGGAAGTAGACCCGAGTAGCCGTACCGTTTCCGTTTAAATGTCTTAAGTAAATGCTGCCCGTCCCTCCCAGCTCGAGTAGCAATTTGTATGTCGTTGCTCCAAAGCCCACCGCAAATGTCCACGCCCTGTTTGGCGTACATCAAACTGTTAGACGCCCACAACAGACATATTACCGAGCAATTTCGTGTCACAGAAAGAAAGTAAGCTGGCAAGCAGGCGAACAGCAACTTGTTGCTTGGACCCCCTAACCCCACACCCACTCCTTGGCCCTGCGCACGAATCAGTGAGAGAACGGGAGAGGAGAGCGTGGTCTGGCAGAGGCTATACAGAGAGAAAAGAATCAGTCAAAATCATGTTTTCATAACCTTTCACTGTAAATCAATAAATCCACTCTCGATTCACAGCAAAAAATATAACTATAATTAGAGTTATTCGAGTTATATTATATATACATATAACTATTACAGTTATACTGTAATTTAGTTCCCCTGAAACGAAAAAGAATGGTTCTCCTTAGTTAAGTTTGCATATTCAGAGAATACTAAGCTTCAAATACAAATACAAATTCAAATAAAATAGATCGTCAAAATTTTTTCGAAACGCAATTTGAAGTGATTTAGCAACTGCTAAAAGTGCTCGCCAAAGCGTTCGTATCCCCAGAGGCGCGATCAACGTCTTTCCTCTGTAGCATCCAACTGCATGATGCTCTGTTCGCCCTCGATGATGGCGAAATTTCCCTTCCACTTGATGAGGGTGTCACAGCGACGCACATCAAAGCAACGCCTCTCATGTCAGTGAAAAGACACACGTTAACGCTGCGACGAACAGTAGCCAACATTATAGCTTTGGCGAGTATATTATACAAGCTGGCTTGGAGTGGCAAATCGGGTGCGAAGTATATACAAAATCCAGCAATTATTATTAATCTAATTCATAATCAAAACAAGGAAAATTATGTTTCAATTCAAATTTCACAACCGTTCCTTATCCATATATCAAACCCAGGTTTTGTACGTTGTTTTTTCACTACCAAAATGCCCACAGAACGACAACAGACAAAATTAATTCAAAATTTTGCTGCTATCCCGACGGCGATTGCTTTGACTTCCAAGAGTACACATTCGCAGTGTAGGCACATGACAGCTTCGCTCGTGCCGTGCCGTGACTTGCTGGGTCGGGGTCGGGTGGGCCGTGTCGGTTCACGTCGACTCGCGCTGGATGCTTGCTTGGTCACTTGCCACTAGAACGCGCTGCCGAACGGTCGGCATCTGAGACGAGCCGCATCTGTGCCAGATAAAAGTTCACTTTTTTGCGCCTTTTTCTTCCGTTTTATTTATTTTTTGTGGTACTTTTCGTACATTACGTGCGATGGACGGTAAACGGAACTTCTGATTGAATAAATGAAACCGGCAGGTGTCCGAAGATCAGGTAGAAAAACTCAAATGGTTTTGATTTTTCCTGCTTTCAACTATATCTATATTTGTTAATTGTGATGAAGTGAAAACGAACTAGAATTTTTGAATATCGTGTGGTAATTCACACGCAAATATTTCAAGAATTCGCCGGCGCATTATTCACAGCAGGAGACACACTCTGGTTTCAGTAAGCAAATATTTATATTTCAAAATTATACATGGATGAAGAATATATAAAAATAAGTAATTGGTTAACATACCCCTGCCAATTTCCGTTGCCTGGCATTCCCTGGCATTCCCACACGAAAAGTTTTTCTTAGAGCAGCTGGAAAGACAAACACATGATGGACAGGAAATGACTGCAATAATTTACAAAGTTAGCAATTTTTCTGACTCTCACTGGACCACGGGGATGACAGCAAATAAGCGGAAAATCCAAAAAGATCGGGGGCCAGCGACCGTACATAATTGCATCTGATATTGTG
Source organism: Drosophila lowei (assembly GCA_008121275.1). NCBI lineage: Eukaryota > Metazoa > Arthropoda > Insecta > Diptera > Drosophilidae > Drosophila > Drosophila lowei. The sequence continues at coordinate 30,493,523 of CM017781.1, read as the reverse complement.
CACTAATATGGCGACCATGGATGAAGTCATTTATTATTGTAATTGGTGGAAAAAATAACTGAATTGCCAGAAAAACATAATACATAAGCAGCTCCATTAGGCGTCTGTGTGCGTGATGGCATTTCCGTTTCCGGGCTGCAAAAGCCAAAGCCACACAGAGCCAGAGAACCAGCATCATTAAGCGCATTGACTTTTTTGCCATCGTTTTGTTTCGCTCGCTAGACAAAACAATTCATCATCAATATTCAGCATGTGTACACATAATTATTCCTTCGGCCGATTCCCGACCACTGCGCCATCGATTGGCCATTTGTATCATTTTCAGCAGGGGACTGAGACTGAGCCTGGTCTTTGCTCGTTCTGCTCGTGCCTCTTATACGTTTCCGTACTGCTGCCTGTTGTTGACAATAAATTCCAATTCATGCATAATTTATGCTAGCAAACGTTTTCCAATTATTCGTATTTTATGGAGGCTTCAAACTGAATTTATTTCTAAAACCAATTATTTTAAAAATTATGAGAACTATTAATAGAAATCTCGAGAAGTTCCTTATTGAGTGCTAACAACCAGTGTAGGGTTTTAAACATAGGCGTTTCATATATAAAGCAGGAAATTGATCAGCTACATATGCGGTTTATTATACATTTAACTAAATTTGCAGCTGCATTGAATCTAAAGAAATTTATTTACCGCCGTTTTCTACTGATTTATGCTTTCCAATTATTTAAATACATTTTAAGCAAATGAAAGCTAAGGAAAAGAGAAAGGTTATCTATGGAAATGTGAGAAAATGTATTCGGTTTAGTTGAACCTTGAAAGCCAGAAAATTGCGTCTTCTTTTATTCCTGTTTTGACAATTGGTTTGCTTGACTTTAAGGTAATAAGGTAAGGTAATCAAAAGATGAATGGGAAACATATTGGGAAGATATTGAAAAATTCAGAAATCAGAAAAACTTATTGAAAAATTCAGCTTTTTATTGATTCGTAAATACCAATGTAAGATCCGAATATTAAACAAATAAAAACTAACTTTATTAACTATAAAAGAGTCATGGATTTTCCATGCATTATTATACTCGTACTTTGCGGTACCTCAAAAATGGCCCAGTGCCATTAAAAGGAATTGCATTGCAATCACTTGCATAAGCTCCGAATTGTACGCCATGGCGCTGTACTGGGGGTGACTGTATCCGCCAATGCAATGCATTCAGTTTAATATAGGAAACAAGACATGGGAAAAGCCTAACGATTAAAATTGCAATTAATGCTCATTAATGTTGGTTAGATTCGACCCCACGTCAGGAATTGGAAAAAATGGCAGACAATGGCAGTTATCCATTTGAAGCTCTGAAAAGCAGAAATCGCCGTTGTATCAAGACAGACACTTGCAGAATGAATAGATGTAATAGTAAACATTCCCACTAGAAGATTCTTATAATTTGAGAATGTACCTATACAAGAAAAATATAAAAACACAAGAAATAAATTTGTTTCGACTTTTCCCGAGTTTTCAAAGTCAAAATTTTGGAAAAATATACCACAAACGAGGGGGAACGTTGTGAGTTGCTGCTGCGACCGCAACTCTACATTTATACCCGATACATAGTCAGTATGGTTGCATTAAACGGCAAAGAGTGCGTGCGAGAGAGACAGAAAATCAGCCAGAACGTGTCGACGGGCGCTGCGTAGCCACTGCAAATTGATTTGTTACTTTTGGCTATAATAATAATCCGATCTGATTCGGATTCGGCAAGATTCGGCAATCTGGTAGATATGGCCATTCTCTATGATTGTGCGTTTTTAATTTTCTCTTATCTTCAAAATTGTGGTTGCCACAGATTTTCGTTGTTTATGGCTGCGAAAGGGGGTGGAGCGAAATTTTGTAGCAGTGAGCTATCAACAGTGAGTTCTGCAGTGAAAAATTACAAATAGTTTTGTAGCAGTGAGAGCTCGACAGTCAGGTCTAATAGTCTCTGAGATCTGTGGATGCTCCAGATTTTCGTCCTTTGCGGGGGCGGAAGGGGGTGGGGCGAAATTTTGAAACAAACTCGTCAAGGTCCGATATTATAGGAATCTGGATAAAAAATTTGGTTGCTCTAGCTCTTATAGTCTCTGAGATCTGGGCGCTAATGTTTTGCGCTATGCAAAGTCGGCTATGATACGTGTGTGTTAGAGAGAGACAGGGCGAGAAAAAATGAAATTGTTTTCTTCATTCTGGCTATAATAATGATACGATTCAATTCAGATTCTGCAGTCTAAAAGATAAATTCATTCTCTACGATTCTGCGTTTTTAATTTTCTCGTATCTTTAAAATTGTGGATGCCACAGATTTTCGTCCTTTGTGGGGGCGGAAGTGGGCGGGGCGATGTTTTGAAATATACTTGTAACAGTGACATATCACAGAAGGCTGGATACAAAATGTCGTTTCTCTAGCTCTTATAGTCTTTGAGCACTAGGCGCTCATAGGGACGGACGGACGGACGGACGGACGGACAGACAGACATGGCTCAATCGACTCGGCTATTGATGCTGATCAAGAATATATATACTTTATGGGGTCGGAAACGCTTCCTTCTGGACGTTACACACATCCACTTTTACCACAAATCTAATATACCCCAATACTCATTTTGAGTATCGGGTATAAAAAGAAAAAAATCAATTTTGTTGCATAGTGTAATATATATACTCTTATGTCTACTTTTGCATTTATAAACGCTTTCTCCTGCCTTTTGCATGCATTTTCATGCACCCGTTTTCTAGCCTGGGGTATAAAAACAAGCAAACTGCAGGAGTGTTTTCCCTTCTCCAATACTCCTGAAAACTGTCAAAAAAAGTAATAAATATAGACCTCAAATTAAATTTTTTCCCACAGCCTCCTCCACAACAGACTTGTCCTCATCCTCCTTCGCTGTGCATTTACCGAGACACTGGAGCTGGGGCTGGGGTGCCAAATGGATCTGAATCTAGAGCTGTTGTGGGTGGGTCGGTACCAGTGCTGGGCTTCTGTTAAAACTCAATCAAGCGAAATGAGTTTTGATTAAAAATATAACCGAGTTAGGCTAGAACTTCGCAGCGCAGCTCATCCTACGAGTATACCACATGTGTCTCCCTGTCTCCCGGTGGCACTTCCGTGGAGTGTCATCCCTCCTTTCATCACGGCGACTTTTTCGATCGATGTGCAGTGCATTTCATTTAAGTTTGCCCTTTGGCATTTGCTTTGAGACCAAATGCAATTAAGCTCCTTTAAATGCTGACATTAATTAGACAATAAACTGATTTATAACATATGGGTGGTACTGTGTGTTGTGTTGTGGTGCGGTGCGGCGTATCGTGGTCTGCCCGTGGGCTCTGAGGGGTGAGCGAAGCAATGCAATCAAAGTCCCATTCAACGTTCACCCTGTCACACTTCGCTGGTCTTGGCCGGGGGTCTGGTCTGGTCCAGAGCATCATATATCTGGCTGCACAATGCCATTCAATCTCATTCTAGTTCTTGGCAAAATTACGAGTATCTGTATCAGTTCCCTCTAAACTCAACTCTTTGAAGCCTAACCAAATTACCAAGGCACACACGAATGGACAACCAGAAGCAGCTCAAACCTCTACCATCTCTGACTCCCCCGTCTCCTCCTCCAGCCAGCTTTGAAATATGACAACAGTTTCCCACTTTGAGGCGCCCCCAATGGAGGCGAAGAAGACCTCGGCCTCCTCATCGCCAGAGCAACCGCAGCCCCAGGATAATCTGCGCATATTTTTAAAGCATTTGTATGCTGAGTGCGTCTATCGCTACCAGAACGACACATACGACGAGGACTCTACGGTACCGGCAACAGGTTAGACACATACATATGTACGTGATTTCCCATAGCACCATCCACTCATCGCATCATCCTTTCATCCCGCAGACTATGAGGTGGAGGTGCCGGAGAACTTCAGTCCGGTGCCACGATATCTGGAGAACGCCGTGCTCAACGAGGGCAGCATTGATATGCAGAGTGTGGACGAAGCGTCGGCAGCCAATAACGAGCTCTATGCCACCATCCTTACCGCCACAATGGCCACGAATCTGGAAGAACACCAAAGGCAGCAGCAGCAGGCGAATCTCGGCGACAACAGCACCACCAGCCTCTTTTGTCCTCTGAACTTCGATGGATATCTCTGCTGGCCCCGCACCCCGGCTGGCACCGTATTGAGTCAATATTGTCCCGATTTCGTGGAGGGATTCAGCAGCAGATTTCTGGCCCACAAGACGTGAGTTAAATGCCCAAAATGCCCAATTTGATCGACTATCGATTTTTTAAGCGATAAATGTCCGATAGAGTGGTTTTTCATCATTTATGTTGAAAAAATTCCCTTGTTTTATTCAAGAAATCAATTAGAATTTCTACTAATTACTCAAAACTTTTAAGTCAAAAGTAAAGTTTAGTTAGATGTTAAAATCAGGAACCGTAACTGTTATAAATCTTAAAATAAAAATTACAATCAAACAATTATTTCCCAATTTGTTTTTATAAGCTACAAAAGAACACTTATTATTATTTTTTATTCAAAAAATGCAAAATAATGATTAAGTCAGGCAGGCTTCGGCTTTCACTTACTTTTGCGGATTACGTTTTCAGCCAAAACTTTTCGTTTTCGTTTTTAGCTGCTCTCATTTTCACAAATGAAATTTTTCACATATCATTATCGATATGTTTCATTTTCTCATCGATTCCGGCAAACAAATATGGAAAATATACAACGTGATAAAAATGCTTTTATTTGTTTTAATTGCTTGTTATGAAGCAAGATGACTTCCGAAAGTGCGCGATTTAAGAAGATGTGTATTTAACATGTCTGACAAACTGTGAGTAACAGCATGTACATTGAAAAATAAATTGCTAATGGTCAAAAAATAAATTTTTGCACCTACATTTTGAATTAAATTTGGCGGGAAACAGCTGTCCTTACCCAGATGTTCTTTTACGCCCGTTTTACCAAATTACCGAACCAAATTTGAGGTTGGGTTAAACAAAAATTATCTATAAAGAAGGCTAAATTGAACTGGTAATGGTGTCAAATTTATGTTGATGCATCAATAGGTTTTTTTTTTTTCCTTTTGCAATTTAGATTCGTTTTGTTGTATAAAAAGCTTCGTTTTGAAAACAGGAATTTATGTGAATTCAAAGGTAAATCGGAAAACTTTGTGAAAGTTTTTCAATAAAAATGGTATTTATAGTAAAACACCACTTAGTTCAAAGGATTAATTAATCAATTTAGCAATAACTCTTTTTTGTAACTTTTTAAAACTAAAATTAAAAAAATTCAACTTAAAAACTTACATTTTTCTGCAAATTTCGTTTTCTAAGCTGCCTGGAGAACGGTTCGTGGTTTCGTCATCCAGTGAGCAATCTGACCTGGTCCAATTACACCAACTGTGTGGACTACGAGGACCTGGAGGCAAGCAGACTCCGTGAAGTAATTGCCAGAGAAGGATTAATGAAGAAAATTGCCATTTCAGTTCCGTCAGTTCATTAACGAGCTTTATGTAAAGGGCTATACCCTCTCCCTGCTGGCCCTTCTCATATCAATCATCATATTCCTGGGCTTCAAGTAAGTGCTAGTTCTGGGTATAGCTCCAACTCAGACTCAGACTGACAACTGATGACTGTCCGTTGCAGATCCTTGCGCTGCACCCGCATTCGCATTCATGTCCATTTGTTCGCCTCGCTGTCATGCACTTGTGTGGCCTGGATCCTTTGGTACCGTCTGGTGGTGGAACGGCCCGAGCTCATAGCCGAAAGCCCGGTAAGCTCATCCACACACCGAACCACCATCGAAGCCAAACCATTTATTTTCAGCTCTGGTGCATTGGTCTCCATCTCGTCGTCCATTACTTCATGCTGGTCAACTATTTCTGGATGTTCTGTGAGGGTCTGCACCTGCACTTGGTTCTCGTTGTGGTGAGTCGTCCTGGGAGCAGTGCATCCAGTCCTCCTTGGTTCTTGTTTCTTATTTCTTGCTTGCATGATTCACATGCAAATCGTCGTAATTGCTGGCAAGCTTGCATACTTTATGAGCATCTGCTGTGGATGGCAAATGTAATTTGCTGTGCTGCTGCTGCTTCTGTTTTTGCTTTTGATGGAAACACCATCGCTGTATCTGAATTTGTTTCCCACTCAATTTATGGGAAAGCAAGTTGGAAACTTAGCAAACTGCTCTCTGTCTTCGTCAAGTTGGTATGTCAGTTGGTATTGTAGCCCTCCCTGCTTTTCCTTGTCTTGTCTTGCCCAGGTCTTTGTCAAGGACACGATTGTTATGCGCTGGTTCAAAATCATCAGCTGGCTCTCCCCGATTCATGTGGCGCTAGTCTATGGCGCGGCACGGCACTACAGCAGCACGGACAATGAACAGTGAGTACCTAAGCATTGATTACGTAACCAACTTGTCATCATACTCAAGTATTATCATTACCCAATCTGGAAGGATTTGCTTACGTAGCCATCGCATCCCCTTATCATTTCAAGCCACAAACTTCATACAAGGCGACTCTAGTCATACCCTTAACTATCCCTAAATGTTTTAAGTTAAAACATATCTATTCCTACAATATATTCCTTTGCAGCTGCTGGATCAATGACAGCCTCTTTTTGTGGATCTTCTCCGTGCCAATAACTCTCTCTCTTCTGGCCAGCTTCAGTATGTAGACGCCCTATTATTTTTTTCTATCACCTACCAATCCCAATGTTTGCAGTCTTTCTCATCAATGTGCTGCGGGTAATTGTAAGGAAGCTGCATCCACAGTCGGCCCAACCCGCTCCCCTGGCCATCCGCAAGGCCGTGCGGGCCACTATCATTCTGGTGCCGCTTTTCGGACTGCAGCACTTCTTGCTACCCTACCGACCTGATGCCGGGACCCAACTGGATCGATTCTATCAGCTGCTCTCCGTCGTTCTGGTCAGCCTCCAGGGCTTTGTCGTCTCGTTCCTGTTTTGCTTCGCCAATCACGATGTTACATTCGCAATGCGCACGCTCCTCAACAAATGGGTGCCCACTTTGGTGGCGGCACCGCCGGCAGGGAGTAATACTGGACAATTGGCCACAACCACGCCCAGTCGTGAACTGGGCGTGTAAGGTATACCGGACTAGCAACAGCATCCCAAGAGTCCGAGTCCAAAGGAATACCTCGGAGATAATGGCAGACCAGAGATTTTGAGTTTTTATGCTCAGGGATGTTGAGATTTTCAGCAAATCGTTTGCCTCTTAGCTTTAGAAACGATCTATCGCTTTTTTTCTATCGCAATCTTTCAGTTATCGAATATCTGAAGATATGGTTTTTAAGATCATAAAACAGCATTTATTGTTTCAGTTTAATCTGTCACATTTACTTTTTCCTAAAGCCTGAGATATGATTATATTGAAGAAAGATCTTTAATATTAATTTTAAGATCTTTTGATTTTTCATTTCAGCATTTGTTGATTCCCCCTTTAAGTAAAAAGTATTCGGGAAACAAGAAGTTGATTGTCCTATGTACCCAACCAAATATACCTATATCTTTGAAGATGACTCAAAAGGTTCTCATTCAAAACCATCACGATTTTAAATCATATAATATGATGCGTAATACCTACCCAGAGAGGACCTACTTAGGCAATTGCCAATGGATGCCTCTAAAATACATACGTACTCAAGTGTACCTCAAGAAACAAATGCTATCTCATAATGCTATTATAAACGATACAGATATACATGTACACAATGTTATGTCACTGTAGTCGTGATTTACTTATAAAAAATATATCCACATTAAAGCCACATACTCAAGCACTCTAACGTAGTGAATAAACCAAGCTATCTATCACCCAAATGACTTTAACAGTTGGAGGAAGGGTATTCTTTGGACGAAATGAAGAAAAATCAGTTTTTGGTAATTATTTTTTTCGTTCAATTTTATTTCATTTTTTTTTTTAGTTTTTCCATCGTTTTGTCATATTTTTATTTTAGATACCATTGCTTGCCGGCGTTTTTGCTTTTTGTTTTTCATTTGGATTATTTGTTTGTTTTTTGTTTATGAAAGAGCAAAAGAGCGTTGAACAAAACTAATACATACAATAAAATACAAATTGAATAATAATTGTACATACATTCATATAATTTATACGTACGAGTATAGTAAAATTTACGTTCTTCCTTCTTAAGATTTCGATTTGGTTTTTGTTTTGGTTTTTTGCAATATAAGTTATATAATACTATGCATCTAAATTTGTTTGTCCCCTCGGTATCCTTCCAATTGTGTAACTGTGTTTCTTTTTGTTAGTTAGCTATATCTATGGTATATACATACAGAAATATGCGACTATCCATAGACCTTAGACCATATGTAAATACGTTGAATGAGAACTTTAGCTGATGCTTTTTTTGTTTGTTGGATGTGTGATTGGAGTGTGATTAGTGTTGGAGGAGGAGGAGGTGGTAGTACAAATAAGTCTCAAGTCCTACTCGTTGGCTACGAATACAATATCGAAATGTATTAATGAAGCATATACGTAAAGTAATTTAAGTACATAGATATACGGTATGTGGTTAACTAATTGGGTAAGTATAATAAATATGTGCTGGCCTCAGATCTACACAAAAGTATATATGGGTTTATGCATATAGTATGATACGCTATAGACAATCATAATTAGCATACATAATAAAATAGACAATAAATAATTAAGTTTGGAGTTTAGTTCTGTTTGGTTTTTCCATTTATTTTGTGGCTGTTTCTGTTGCATACGTATCGTATGTATATATTCTATGAATGGGGTTTGCTTATATATGTGTATAACGGTTTCCAATTTTCCTTATGCACAAAATTGATTTAAATATTTTCTTCGCTTTGGTTTTTAATTAGTTTATTTTAAACCTATATTCTTTGGGCGCGTTCCGTTGACTGGCGGCTACGTATATTTTTAATTTTATTCCTGTTTTTATTTTCTCAACTTATTAATCAAATTTTTGCAAATTATTCAACATTTTCCTATTCCGTTTTCGATTTGAGTTTTCTTATATTTTACATTGTAAGCAGTTCTACTACCTATGAGGAGTTCCAGTTCCGTTGACTGCTTACACTGCTTATGGGCCAAGCAGGCAACTGCTCGTGCTGCTTGGCCACAGTTTACCGTGTAGTTTTGCCTTTAGAGGGTATTTGGTTTTGAATTTTTCTGATTTTTTGTGCTTGCTTTGGCCTGTACTCCTTTTGATCTCTATTTTTCCCACAGTTAAATCATTTCCTAAAGACTAAATTGAACTTTTTGTATTCGCTAATCTGCATGCAATTTTGTCACTGTGAAAATGAACAATATACCTTTTCTTTCTGCTCCATTAGCACAGATTGTTAGATTGTATCAATGAAATCGCCTTACGTGACTAGATTTTAGTGTATATCAATAAAAATGTTGGAAGTTAATGTTTTGTTTAGAATCGGGAGGCGTTGGTAATTGCAATTTTTTTTCTCATATTTTTCTTTATCTGTATCTGATTTTCTTTGAAATTTCGTAGCTTCAAACTCTCTGACTTTTTGTTGCTCTTGCTTGGGGGATATTTCTTTGTCCATATAAGTAGACACTTAGGTATGTATATATGTATATATATATATATATTTCTATATGTATATGTATATATATATATAGTTTCATAAATATGTATTTGTTGTATTTAACTTTTAAATGCATTTCATGCTTAGTTGATGATTTTCATTGTTGGGTTCGGTTTTAGGTATGCCTTTTGCCGTTTCTTTTTCGCTCTATTGTAATTTTATTAAAACTAAAATTGAAGAACCTCCAAAAATTCGACTGTGTGTATTCATGTTTGTGTAATAATGGAACCAATACACTGTACTTATATTCGTTAGTTAATAAATGTTTAGGTAAATGGTATAGAAAGCACTTATGCATGCAAACTCTGTGAGTGAATGTGACCCGAGTCGCTGAGTTTCGATTTGTACATCTCCGTTCCGTTCACGTTCACGTTTCCGTCGTGTCAAGTCCGGTTACAAGTCCAAGTCTGGGTCCTAGCTACTTCAGTATCTGACTCGTGCCACATTTTAATATTGCTTTTGTGAATGACACACACTCGCACACGCAGAACCCTGATCGGGGCTGCCTGCTGTGATGCGATGCGGCGGTTAATATTTGAGTATACTTATGGGTCTTATTCGATTATCTCTTGAGTAATCCACATTGCTTATACTGCTGAATATTGTATTGAGTAGTAGGTATCTAGTCACCGGGTGAGAGGAAAACGAATAAATTTCGATGGGTTGCAAGCGCCCTCAAAACGACCGCGAAGCTGCACTGACCACAACCCAAAATTTTGAACGATCTGATCCCCGAATCGAAATGGTTCAAGAAGCAAACATCTCTCTGTTTGGCGATAGGGGACTTCGATTTCTGGTGATCATGATGTCACTTGCTTTTGGTTTCGTTACCGTTCCTTGTTTGTCATTGAAGCAGTTCGGTTTTTGTCCTTTTTTTTAAGGTATTTTTTTAATGTATTTCACATTTTATTTTGCGCGTATTTCTTTGACATGTATTCCGTACTATTTTCCCATCTTTTTTGCTCCTTCTCGATAACTCTCCCTCTGTGTATATGTATATATGTATATATTCACATACATATGTATTTCAATAAATTTTACTATAAATCTTTGTTTAAAAAATTTTACATCGTTTATATTTAAAAATTTGGTGTTTTCAATTTGCACTCGCAGCTCCCACAACATGTTGCTCTGCTGGAGCGGTTATTGGTTATCTCTTTTCCCCTCAATTTCTTAAATACTCTAAGTACTATTATTTATTTTTGTATACTTATTTTTGGTTTTAAGTAATTCTTAGCCTTAGAGTCGCTTGCCATGTAGATGTGGCCTTGCCTTCTGGGCACCAGATACGAGTACACCCAAAAAGTGTTTACTTTTAAAAAAATGTTTTGCGCTTTCGATTTGTTATTTGGGTTTTTGCATTTGTTTGTTTTTTTTTTCTAATACTACAGACACAAACATTGATTGTAAGTAGACTCTACTGAATGATCATTAGAGCTGAAAGGGGGAATAAATCTAGAATATAGATGTGAAAAATTCAATTACGCAAGGGCAACTAGGTGGCTCTCTTTGTTCAAATATACATTGCATACACATATTGTATGTATATTCGTATGTATGTGTACTTATACACTGCCTATGGTTGGATATATGTATGTATGTATGTATGTATGCGTACGATATAAAACCAGTTAAAACTTAGTGATACTTTTATAGATCGTTGAAACTTAGTTCGTATTTCGAGTATCTTTGTATAAATGCGAGTGCTGTTGTTGTAGTAGTTTCTATGGTTGTATGTGGGTGTGTTACCGCATTTCACTTGGCCTGTTGCCAAACCTCTCAGAGGGATACTCCACTCCGATCACAAGTCACCTGCGGCGTTGCCAATTTTGTGTGAGGTTGTTTTTTTTTGTTTTTGGTTGGAAAAAAAGAAAACAAATGGTTGTGTTTAGGTTTTTTGTGGTATTTTCGCTTTTTTCATTTTTTTGCATAGTTTTTGGAATAAGTCACACATTTATTTAATAATAAATATATATTTTTAGGGTTAGTTCGCCTTTTTTATTTTATTTTTGTTATTTTGTGTTAGTTTTGTTTCGTTTTTTTAGTTTCATTTTTGGTTTCGCTTTGCTGGCATTCAATAAGTTATAATAATTATAAAAATGGAATAATAAGTAGGCATAATAATATATAATAATGAATACAATATAATAGGTTTTCTTGGTTTCATTTACTTTGGTTTGCACTTGACGAATACGAATATTGAATATACTTTGTACTCCTCCGCTTAGACGACGAAAAAAGGGTCATTAAATCTGGCTAGATAATTGTATCTTCTATATAATAATGTGTGTTTCGTTTTCCGTGGTTCATGTGTGTGTGTGTTTTGTGTAAATTGGGTTCTTGTTACGTTTGGATAGATCTCTCGCGGCATTCGTTTTCGTTTCGTTTTCGAGTGTAAAATCAATGCGAAATAAATCGAATAAGTTGTGAGTACATCATATCGAGTGGAACTAGAATTAATCGTAAGATAAACCTGGCAAAACGAACGCAAAATACAATACAATACAATATAATATATCTATGCATATCCATTATAATAAGTATAATAAGTAATTAGGTAAGCTGAGAGAAATATGTGTGTGTGAGTTATTTGGGTTTCGCTTAAATCAGTAGACATTAAGTAAATCATTTGGTTAGCTCGTTAAGTATACTGTTTAATTGAATATAATCAAATTGAATTACATATCGATAAGTAAAAAAAAGAACAGTTTCTAAATATTGCGACTTGGATCATTTTCTTGATTCAAATATTTTTTCGTTTTTTTTTCTTTTTGTGTTTTTTTGTTTGTTTTGTTTTGTTTTGTGTCAATGCAATGTTGTCAATCTTCATTGCCTCCCATATTCATTATGTCAATTTATAGACATTTGTCTTGTTTTTCCTAACGGTTCTGCTTCATTTTACTCCTTAGTTGCTGTTGTGTTTCTCGTTGCCTCATTTAAGCTTTGTTTTTGTTGGGTTTTAGGCTTTTGTTAATCGAATTAAATTAGTTTCGAGTATTCGTGCATATCGACGTGTAATCGGTACTCGCCACATACACAGAATCAAATCAATTTTCACTAAGATTTCATTAGAATTACAATCATAATAATTTCGTTAGCATACAAATCAAATCATAGAGAATCCTCCTCTTCCTCACATATCCCATCAATCATGATCATGATTTTGATTAATGTTTATCTTTATCTTTGTATAAGTAAATGTGTAATTTTGACTACAACTCGTCGACGCGTCGCGCCGTTGGCAAATAAAACTTTTAATCGTTCGGAAAGTCCTGTCAAAGTACTGTCAAATCATAGAGTATTGATAGAGAGAGAGGACTACGCTTAGGACTAGACACTAGTTCAGTTTCGCTTAAGTAGTTTTAGTTTTGTTAGTCTTAAAGCTGACCTGGAGCACACGGTTGCCCAGGGTGTAGCCATTAAGTGACTGGATGGCCACCACAGCCTCGTCGTAGTTGGTCATTGTGACGAAGCCGAATCCCTTGCACTTACTGGTCTGCAGGTCCCGGATCACCTTCACCGACTGAACGGCCCCGAATGGCCCAAACAGCTGCCACAGCACGTTCTCCTCGGTCTCCGGGGCCAGGTTGTAGACGAATATGCACCATCCAGATCCGGTCATTGCGTTGCCGGGCAATATCGAGTTGGCCAATAGATCACCGGCCAATGGCGAGTATCTAAAGTGTGGTCGAATCATTTTCGTTGATGGGAAACGATAAATAAAATTTCGATTAATAATCTTTTTGCAACTATTTTCATCGATAGCATCGATTTTAACAAAAACTAAAGATTTGTGTAATTAGTTTCTAAGTCGGAAAACCCTTCACGAATAAAACTAGAAGGCGCTAGGCTGGTAAGGTGATTTTTTGTTTGGAGAGTTCCTTTAATTACATGCTTCGAGAATGGGAATTCCACGGTGCAAGAGCAAAAATCCAGCATTACACTGTGCTCCAAGGTACACATAATTTTTATGTTGTCTGAAATCTCCCCGATTGCTGAGCACTTGCATGTGATCGTTGCTACTCTCGATGCACCAAGAACAAAATCACGAGCGGAAACGGAAGCGGATAGGGTTATTTGTGTTGGACCATGTGCCTCAGTGCGTTTCAAATCAATAGAAATGAAATGACCTGACTGATCCGTTCTTCATCAAATGCCGTCGATGATTAGTGTTGAAAAAAGGATAAACATACAAGCACAGAATATTTGTACATATATGCAAACAAAAGCAAAGCGAATCAGAAACCAACGAAAATTTATAAAGTATCGGAAAATGGAAAACAAGGTTTAACACAAAGCTAAGGATAAATAAACCAGATAATGGTTGTAATTATACGTATAAAGTACATTCAAAAAGTACATACAAACGAACATTAATGCTAAAACACTTATAAAACACAAAACTATCTACTTCGGTTACTGTTTACACGAATTTGGTAATATGATAATATGGTAAGGTAAAAAAAATCAAATAAGAATGCAGAGGTACTCGTATTTCTAGGGAAAAACGTATGAGAGTATGAAATGAACAAGTTCACATAATTCACCTTCGTAATCCCCTGTTAACCGCTAACATGGGACACGCTAACATAAGCACGTGGAAGAAATTGCGTAGCCACTGAAATTTAATTTGTTCCTTCTGGCTATAATAATGATCCGATCTAATGAAGATCTAATCCAATAGGAAATCAGTTAGATACGGTCATTCTCTATGCTTCTGCGTTTTTAGTTTTCTTGTATCTTCAAAATTGTGGAAGCTACAGATTTTCGTCTTTTGTTGGGCGGAATTTTGAAATACACTTGTAACAGTGTGATATCACAGAAGTCTGGATACAAGTTTTGGTGGCTCTCGCTCTTATAGTCTCTGAGAACTAGGCGTCAAACAAGACGAACGGAAAGACGGACAGACAGACATGGCTATATCGACTTGGCTATTGATGCTGATCAAGAATATATGTACTTTATGATGTCGGAAACGCTTTCTTCTGGGTGTTACACACACAAATACCAAAAATCTAATGTAACCCTATACTCATTCGAATCGAAAATATAATATATAACCAAGCTTTTTCAACTGAACTTAATAATATACGCATACACATAGAAACAAAGAATTCATTTCGGTAATCTTGTTTGTTTCGTTTTATTGTTGAACAGAAAGTGAATGGCATTATTTAAACTCGTATAAGTCATTTTACCCTACCCACCTCCATAGGAAGACATACAATCAGACATCCTATTATTCTCTATTCCTATCCCAAATTCGGGCTCAGATCTATATTGGGATTGTGGCTGCGACTGAGATTGGTATGTATGTAGGAAGTAGTACACACCTGATGCGACCAGCGTTTGGTAGGGCGCCGGCCAGACGTCGGGTGGCCGCTGCCGCTTGAGGCGTCAAGTAGGCGGTTAGGGGCGGGGCAATCTGGGCCTTCGCGCTGTTGCTCGGATTGTTGGCAAACTTCACGGTAATCGGCTCGGCATAGCCCTTGGGAGTTTTGCCATTCAGCTCTTGTATAGCCCGCTCGGCTTCGTTGCGTTGATCGAAGCGTATAAAACCGACGCCCTTCGATAGACCTAATATAAGATATAGTAAACCCATCAATTTGTTAATAATTTCAGAACATACGAGTAGATGACTTACCGGAAATATTATCACAGAGTATACGAGATGTAATTATCTTGCCGAACGATGCGAACATCCCCTCCAAGTCTGGTTGTGATAGGTTCTTCGGAAGACCCGATACATATAAATTAGCACCCTTTATAGATTCTGAACTTGGACGGGCGTATGATACTTTAATAACCTTATTCTGCAAACGCAAACCGTTCAGGGTGTTCACAGCCTTCTCAGCATCCTCGGCACGCACATAGTTAACAAAGCCGTAGCCCAGGCTTTGGCCTAAAAGATTCAATAAATCATTAGGTTAATGTTCCATTTGTGTATGGGATATCAGTGTTTTTTTGGGACACTTACCTTGCTGGAGTGCCGGATTGAGGGCGGTCAACGATGCTGGCAAGACTTAAAAAGGGAAAGGAGAGAACAAAATTCAGAGATTAGGCTGCTAAATATTTATGTATCTACTTATAAAATCTATATTATAGACAATGTTAAACGGATATGATATATATAAATAACATGCTTGGAAAACCTCTAGTAGTTCATTGCTTTTCACATAAATTATAGAAATACTGTCGAGTGGCACTTTGAAGCACTTTGTTCCAATGGCGGACAGCGACATCTACATATACTGATATGATATAGGGATATATGCAGTACAGGCAGGAAAGGATTGGAATAAACAAAGGATTGTATGAAAGAATACATACAGCCTAATGTCACAACATTCATATACACAGAAACATAGAAAAAGCTTATAAATTAATTGAATTAATTGAAGAATCATTGGTTAATATTTACCCAAATTACCTGAGACTTTATCACGCACCAGTTTGCAACTCTCGAGCTCACCGATACTCGAGAAGAGCGATCGCATCTCCTCTTGGGTCATGGTCTGTGGCAGATAGTTGACGATCAAATTGGTGCGCGACTCATCATTGCTGCCGTCCACGGAGCCGTTAGCGCTGCCGTTCTTCACGATATCCATGGCGTTGGTCATTTTGCTTTGTGTTTTTGGTTCCGGTTTCGGTATTACGCGATTTTTTTCTTGGTTGGTTGGTTGATTTTGTTGTTAGATGGTTGTTGTCGTTCGCTTAGTAATTAATCTCACTGCTTGGGTTGTTAACGCTTACGAATTAGGTTTTCTTCTTTTAATTATAGTTTATGTTTATTTTTATTTGTGTTTAATTTTAATGTCGACTGCGCTTTGCACAAGTCCCGTGAAGTTCTTTAGCTGTAGAATTGGTTGTTGCTGTGGTTTTTAGTTCGGTTGTGTGGGGTTTTTAGATCAACTACGATCGCGAAAAAAAGTGTTCTCTTTTACTTAGTTAAGTTCTAAAGCGTTCTCTGTCTAAAACGTTTCAAATTGATTTTATGTCTTGAATTAAATAATCGTTCGTATATTTTTGGATTTTTCTTTTTTTAAGATAAAAGAGTAAATTTTACTAAATGTTTTGCTTTCGCCGAGTGTTGTAGTGTTTTGAGAATTTGTTGTTATTTTTTTTGTTTTCTTTTCAGTTTCGGAATTTTTTTTTTTATAAAATTGCAAAAATGCAAAAAGATAGCAATTATTTGTTGTTGTTTTTTTACTATAATACTTTTAATAAATTTGCGCTGGTTAGTTTTTTTTTGTTGGAACTTAGCTTTGGTTTCAAATATACATACATATATCATATATAGTATATAAATAGTTGTATTATCTGTTATCCTCTTGTATAATATATATATATACGAGTAGTCGTACAGCTTGAATATGATTATTCGTTTATGCTTTATTAAATTAATAGTAGTTGGTTTTATTTGGTGGTGTTTGGTTTTTGCTTTCCTCTCTTTCCGGCTCAACTTGTTCTATTCGGATCTGTTCTGTTCTGTTGTATTCTATTCGGTTCTGTTATTTTCTTTTCCAGATATTTTCTGCTTTCTGCAGTCTAAAAATGCATCATATCCATAAATTATGGCTGTTCGATTACTCTCTTGCTTTTACTCAATCTGCAATGGAAAACGAGAGGTATTTGTGTAGTTGGGTAGGCTATAGAATAGTATTAATAATAATATTTTAGGATACCACAATATACACATGTATATTTATTCTATGATTTCCTTCCTATATTTCCTCCGTCTTCAGCGGAGAGCTAATGAAATCTATAGAGCACTATTAGGAGGATTAGGAGCTAAATATATGTATGTATGCCATTTTTTTTACCATTTTAACTCGATAGACTCAAATCAGTGGCAAAGGAAAAAAAGAAGGTCCGATGATCGGAACAAAAAACTGCCTGATAAGCGCATTTCACACATAAATTCGCCTACCCTCTTCTAACACGGAGAGTGCCTTTGAAAATGACACTCATTGACACTAGCAGTGACTGTGACTGCTGTCACCACCACCACTACCACCATGAGCACCATTACCTACTAGTAGAGCTAGTATCACATGCCCCCACCCCCCCTCTTCTTGCATAAGAACGACAAGGGTAAGTCAAAGCTAAAGTCTGTTTATCAAACAATAATGGGATGTGGGATCGGAAGTTTGGCAGTTGGTTTGTATCGTTTTTTTTTGTCAGCACAAAATGCTCGCCTAATGGTTCGGAATTTAATTAAATCGCTTTTTCGACGTGTGGGAAGTGTGTGTGTATATTCCCATAAAGGTAGACACATAGAGATAAAGCGCCACTGATATGATATCTAAAAATGTCAACTCCGCATTCAAAAAATTGTATGTTCGCTCTGTGCAAAATTCGGCGAAGTTAATGGCAAGAATTTATGTGATACAGCTTTAAGATATTGAATTGATGGTAGGAGATGGGAAATCATCAATTGGAAGTTTCAGTTCATTTCAGAAGAAGGAGAAACTGTGTCTTTAAATGTGATTTGAACTCAATTTTAGTTGAAATTAAATAGGTAAGTCTTGCTTTTTAAAACTGCATATCTTTGTGTTCAACAAAACCCATATACATATGAATGTACATATGTATGTATATACGAGTATTTCCCACTCATGCATCGAGTGTGTTGTCATAGTCGTCTAGAACTATTTTACCTCCTACTCTTTCCAATTGGAATGGTTTTTCGGGGTTGAAAAAGAGAGAGAGAGACCGAAGAGGACGGGCTTCCTAGTTCCTGCTAGATCCTGGATAACTGCCTGCGCGCGTGTTTGTGTATGGCACTTTGTCTGCACTGAAAATAGGGTAAAAACCTGACGTGAAAAACAAACAAACGAGCAGGCAAGTCCTGTCCCGGTCCCGGTCCCGGTCCCGGTTCCAGTGCCAATCCCAGTCGCAGGCCACGGCCATGTCCTGCCGAGTCTTTGAGGTCATTGAACTCTGACTGCATCTGTGCCTGTGGCTTTGGGTTGTCTAGTTTTCCATGTATTTGTGTGTGTTTTCCACTTTCCCACTCTTCTGTGTTTGCCCTTTTTTGGATCACCAGAGGCATTGCTGCGGTTACAAAACTGCTACCAACAGCTGTTCAAAAGCCAGGCCCGGCGTTCATTGAACCCCTGCAAAAAGGGGCAGGGACTAGGTTTTGAATGCTGCATGGGGAATGACAAACAAACCTCAAAAGGCAGAATGCTAAAGGTGAAGATGCAACCTGTGGAAAAACGGGTAAACGGAAGGATAAACAAATAAATATTTGCATCAAAAGGCGCCTTAAACAAAGGGAAATGCAGCGCAAAAAAGTGCATAAAGGGGAATTGCACCCACAGCCGGAGCAAGAAAAAGACAAACCCATAGGAAAAGAGAGAGAGAGGCCGACAAAGAATAAGAGGGACGGGAACATGGTTTAATTGCACAGCATGGCGTGATACAGCATAATATAGACACCATTCTCTCCAGGACCCCTTGTGTGAGTGTGTGACTGAAAGAAAGAACCCAGAGCGAAAAATGTGTAATTGACACTTTTGCGCCGATATCTGTGACCTCATTCGGGAATGTGTGTCGGAAGTGCTGGAGAGCCTTAAAAGAGGGCCTTGAGGTGGGTCAGGCCATGTCCTGAGGGTCACCAGGGGGGTTGCATCAGAGACAGGGACATCCAGGCCAGGGCTTCACCTTGAACCGAATATTGTCGGATAATATGCAGCATTTATGGAGCAGATTTCGTTTGACAGATCACTCGATCCACGAAAAATATACTATAAAGTATAGTATATGAAAATTCAGTGAAATAAATGTAGACTATGATAAGTCATAGCATTATAAGTTATATGATTTTTGATTATGATATATGATTTTCGTATTTTTCAATACTTTAAAAGAATTCAGCATCTAGAAATTCAAGTACTGAAACATTTGAAAATTGTAATAATTTGTTTTGGTCCATAAAACTCTATGCCCATCCTCTGTGATCAATCCGATATTCAATAGAAAACGGAAATTAAAATCTTTAAAATAAAAGTTTGTTAGGATTCGATTTGTACCCATATATTTTCATAAATCAAATCGTTTTTTTCGATAAAACCAACTATAATTTGTGTTTCTTCAAATACGCTTCTCTTATCATTTAAGCACCGATCCTTACATTGATGTACTTTGTTTATTATTTAGCCTTAGACTTTTCTTTTACCAATCATTAACTTGGTGAAACTCTAAGGCGATAAATTGTGCGATGAATGGAAAACAAATAATAAATGTCATGGAAATTTTCAATGTCGGCCGCTATCGATTTCCATTTCTCAACCACAGTTACAACTACTACTAGACTACGAGCATAACTATAGCTATAACCATGGGGATATATTTACATATATGTATATAGAAAATTGGATGGCTTTGGAGGTGGAGGATGTTGATTAGATCATTCGGCTATTATTCATACTTACGTGTCTTCGGGCCGAGACGGAAATAGTGGGAGCGAGGTGCCGGTTGGGAAGAAATACTGTCATACAGCTGCTTGAAAGTTGATGATAGTTTTTGGGGCGGAGGAGGACTGACTATAATATATATTGATTGCACACAAAAAACTTTCTCGAAGTCTCGCGTCGACTCGCTCTGGCTCTCGCTCTTTCCCAAGTCTAGCACTCTCTCTCACTCTGTATCTCTCTCTCTCTCTCCCTCTCTCTGTCTAAGTAACCGCGATGTCTGTCTCCCTTACATGCTCCTTTGTCCAACGTGCGAATGATGGTGTTGTTTTTTTTACTCTTTTCCGCGTAGTAGTTTAGAGTCAGACGAGACCGCACTATCAAATCACACACTCCAAAAAAATACGAAAAAATGTTGGGATATCCTTTTCTTATACAAGTATCCTTCAAGGGAAGAAAACTAATAGATTTTCTAGGGGATTAAAGTATCTTTGGTTCTAATATTGCACGACGATTGTTAAAAAAACCTAGAGTTTCGAGTGGGGATTGCACAGATATTGCTGTTTGGTTCTTTCTAGTTCCTAGTTCTTAGTTTTTGCTGTGACCGTTTTTTTGTAGTTGTAGTTTTAGTTGGATAAAAACCGAGAACACAACTAATTCGTAACTGAATATACATAAGTATATAGAAGTATATATATATACAACACAAAAACCGGTGCAGAGGAGTCAAAAAATTATAAATGAATGTTCTCGAACGAGAAACACAACCGAATGGAATCAAAACCGAACGAAAGCAACGAACGAGCACGTACGACTGAACCGACTCAAAGGCAGACGCACAGCCAGGACTCGAAGGACGGCCGGCTAGCAAGCACAGCCATCAGGAGCAGAACCAAACGTTAAACGATAGAGGGCTGGCGCCTTCTCGTTCATCCTTTTCGTAGCGCCCCCAACAGGGCAGTGGCGCAACAGAGACAGGACGACAGAGTGAGTGCGACAGAGAAAGAGAGAGAGAGAGAGAGAGCAAAAGCAGCCACCACCAGGAATGCACTGCGCCCTGCTATACTGCAGGACCTCTTTTTCGCTCTCTGAACGACCCGGCCGGCAGTACACACCCTTTTTGGGCAATGGAGCGAGCCAGAGAGCGCTTGAGAGACCAAAGCACAGAGAAAAAGAGAGAGAAGGAGAGGTGGATAGAGAAAGAGGAGAATAAGTATGAGTTTTAGGAAGATGAGATTTGGAAGGAGGGCTACGAGAACTTGACTCTTTGCGAATGATGCAAATTTACTTTATTTTGCGACACTTATGGGAACGCAGAGAGTCAGCGTAGCTCAGATTCATTGAACACAAAGGAGGATCCTTGAAACCGTAAGATACAAGTATGTTAGCATCAAAATTTCACTCTGAAGGAAATAATTCATAGCTTGTATAGCCCAATCCCATAGAATAGATTTTTAAGAACATATGTTGTTGGTTCTTAAGTTTTCGAAACTATATACAAATTTTTCTACAGAAGAAAATGTTGAATATATCCGGCTATTTTGCTTATATGTAGATTTACCTAAAAATTCAAATATTTCAATTTCTGCCTAAATTTTCTTAAATCTAATAAAGAGAGCGAGAGATATTTCAGAGATGCATTGCCAGAAAAAGGGATATGCCGGCCACCGGCTGTCTCTCAATTTGTTCGGGTTGGGGGTAAGAGAGGGAGAGCATCAGCCGGGAAGCTCTCAGCGAGAAGCGTGAGCGAGAGCACCTTGCAGGCAAGGAGCAATAATCGAGCATGCACACAGTCATAAACTTGCCCCTCACACAAATACTGAATCTCCCTCACACACATACTCTTAAGTTCTCTCTCATACACATACACACTTATAAGCACTCTCTCTCTATCTCTCAGACACACACAGCTTCCGTGTTATAAATGATGAAAGTTCTACGCTTCGCTTGACAACGCCATGGCATTGAGGAGGACGGGCTCTGGCAAGGCCCTGAGGCGGCGGAAAATGCTGGTGGTGGTGGATGCTTGGGTGTTTGGGATGCTGGGGGATGGATAAGCGTCATGTGCATACCCCTCGAGTGGCAACCGTTTGCTTCGTTCCTTTTTTAAGGACTCTCCGTTTTTTGTTTTTTTTTTGTTGCCACTCTGCTTCTCTCGATTTCTTTTCGCTCACGTTCTTTTCTACTCGTTTTTTACCATAGGCTCTTTAAGATAATTCCGTTTATCCTTTGACCCAATTCGTTTAATTTTGTGTTGTTGTTGTTGTTTCTTTCTGCTGCTTTTCCATTGAGTGGTGCCCTTCTTTCCGTGCCAGAGATAAACGCTTTCTGAGTAGTGTGAGTGGAAAACGAGCGGGAAAAGCGCTTGAGTGGGGAAGTTAGGGCGTGGCTGTGGCTTATCCCTCTTGGATTTCCAGAGCAAACGTTCCCAGCGATCAAACGAAACGAACCCTTACCGATCGCAACCCTTTGTATTCTTTGTTGTAAACAATTTGGCCATATGTCTTCATTTTCGGGAAACATTTCTTATTTTCAAATACGAGTCCCCCCGCCTTCGGACGGACATGTGTCAAAATGTTTAAAAACTTTGCGACAGGCCCCGAAGCAAAACCAAAGCAGACGAACCCGTTTTCCAAAAGAGAAAGCTAACCCTTTCTCTGTGCAAAATCAGAAACACAAGCACAAACAGAAACAAAAACAAAACCAGAACCAGAACCAATCGATTTGCATTTCTCTTTTTTTGTCGGGCATCAAGTTATGTAACACTTTCCCCGTGAAAAGAGCGCGGAGAGAGATCTAACCACCATATCAGCTTTCCACCACCATCATATCTGCTGGAGGATCGGACCCAGAAGATGCAGCTGTCGCTGCCGCCTGAGGATGGGGAATCTTAAGCTTCAGTTCAGTTCGATTTATGTAACTTGTGACTTATTGACATTTTTGCAGCACGTAGAACGTCTGCCAGTGGTTTTCCACGTCTAGAATTTCGGCCGTCATGCAATGATTTTGTCGGTTTTATTTTCGCACACACAACGAGGAACAGTGGTGTAGCTCGAGGGGGGGTTGTTAGTCCCAGAATGCCAATAAACCAATAAAACGATTTTCAGCGCGATGGGTGTCTGTTAAACTGAGAATTTTCCTTAAAACAATGCCTGCATGGGGATAACAGCCATCCTTTTGTCAAATACGAGAGAAAGGTTGTCTTTCAGGGCAAAAATGATTAATCGTTCATATTGGTTCAGCTAGGAAGAAAATGCAGATTCTTTAGATTGGCTTCGAATACCTTCAGAAACAGATATTTTTCCCCACAAATTTCGACTAAATACTTATCAGATCTTGGCATTTCGGAATTATATATTGCATTTAGAAAGGGGAAAACCTTCGAGCATATGAAACTATACCATTTAGTTGCTGATTAAGAATACAGATATGTACTTTAATCATTAATCCTTGCATTAACCTCTGCAGATGCTCTGTTAATTTGTGCTGCTGCAAATAAAAGGGATGGGCCGCCCCTGGGTAACGCACACGTTCTGTCGGTTCGATAGCAATCAAATTAATTTGCACCCCGATTGTGTTCGTGAAGTGAATTCGCTACAACTGATCAGCATTGTGTTGCATGCCTCCTCGTTAGTTGCCCCTGGGTTCAATGCACCCTGCTCGTACGGCGATTCAGATTCAGATTCGAATGCAGATTCAGACTGCATGTCCCTCAGATAGAGTTAGAGTTTGATACGATTCCCGGCTCTGGCGCTGGCTGTTGTCTTGGGCTTCCTCGCTCCAGACTCCAACTCCAATCATCGAAAACCCTTGGTTGCCTCCCCTGCGTCATTAGCATGCCACATGTGCCGGTGCTTGTGCCAGGTATACGGTGCCCTAAGGGTTGCCGCTAAATGAGACGTTACCAACAAACACACCAGTTTTGGCGTTGGCCTGACCGAACGACCAAACTCTGCTCTGGCCTGCACATAATTGGGCAAAAGTCCTGCCTCTGATAATTAATGCATCTAACGAACTGAAATAAATGGGTTGTCCCCAACCGAAATGTTGTCGATTTGTACACATTCTCCTAAGCCCATGATCAAGTTTTTTCTTATTGAAAAAGAATTCACATTGATGTACATATATACGTAGGAATTACAAGATTATATCATTATATGCTAAAGAATCTATTGGGGGTGGAATTTTCTACAAACACATATATGTTCTGTCTTAAAGATCATTTGATGATAGTCCATAGGCAATTCTAATGTTAATGTAGAGAAATCTACACATGCAAATGGGCGATAAATGAATAAGAGCCAAAATGCATTCTACGGTATGATAGATAAAAGATATATTAGATAGAAAACTAAACTTATATATATTGCATTTTATTTCAATAGATTGATTTAAAGCTGATGTAGTGCTGACATTTTGAAATAAATGAATACTACAAACGCTCAAATTTATTCCCCTCTATCGTACTCTACCCCATTCCCATTCTCAACTGATTTTCTTCCCATCATTGAGCTTGTTCTTTACATTAAGTCTAGTATTTCATAAACTTAACTTTCATTCGTAACCCGATCTATTATGTATACTCGTACACATATGTACGAATACGTACTTGTATATACTCGGAGAAAGGTACATAGAGACTGTGTCGGTGGACCGGTGGTGTCACCTGACCAAAAATGTTAAAGAAAAGCGCAGCAGGACCACCAACCACCACCAGCACCACCGCCACCCACCATCTCTAATGCCAAATGCAGCTCTCTCTAATACACCCTCTCTCTTTCGCACTCACTCACTGTAAGTGTGGGTGCGTCTGTGTAGGATGTTGAACTCTGACACAATGCTATATACTCGTACAATTCATATACACTAGGGAGAGCGCTGCCATAGCTGCCGGCCGGTGGCCAAGTTGGATACATGGGTCTCACACCTCGTAGTATCCTCTTCCTAGTACCCCACTACTCAGCTCCAGATTCTCCCAAAACTCAAAGCTCGCTCTCTTTCTTTGCTCTCGTTTTCTCTCTATTTCTCTGTTTTTTCGAGTCTGTATTTGTGGGGCGTTGTTTTGATTTTCATAGATTGCGCAATTTTCACCCAAAAACCAGCACCAGGAAGCAAATGCAAAACGTGAGAGAGCCAGTACTCGCTACTGCGCATGCATATGTAGCTGTGTATGTGTGTGTATGTGGTGGGGGGGAGAGGGCGGTTAGGAGGTGGTGGCAGGTGGAGAGCAGTGTCCTGCGCACAATGCGAGGAAATTGGTTTTGCGGCAAAACTCTAAAAGAAACAACAAAATAAGGACGAAAGTATAACTATCTCGATGATCGAAAGAGGTAACACCCTAGCCCTAAGAGTAAATATCTTAAGCTGGGATAGTCTTAACATGAGAGATAACTTTTTAAACGATTCTTCATTATTTATAAAGAAGGAACAAGCTAAATTGCCCTGGTAATGTCAAATTTATGTTTATGCATCAATAAGTAGTCTATTTTGTCCTTTTGCAATTAGGGTTCGTTTTGGTACATAAAAAGTCGTTTACTTTCATTTCGTCGAGGAAAATGTTTTCGTTTTGAAAACGAAGAAATCTTGCAGAATGTAAAAACCAATTTATGTGATTTCAAAAGTAAATCGAAAAATTTTTGTGAAAGTGAAAACCGGAGCCTGGCTGTCTAATCAAAATCATAACACCCAGTCTCTGCAGAGAATACAAAATTTCTTTATGTCCTTTGATATGTTGCCGGGTGGTGTACACGTGTGCGAGTGCTTGTGTGACTTCTCTAATGTGTACATATTTGAGTGTGTGTGTGCGGGTCGAAAACATAGCGACCGGCACACAGTGGGACATCAGCCGAAAAGGGGTGGCAAAAGTCAAAGAATACAAAAATATCTAGTTTTACAAAACTGGCAAAATGGGCTGTCGCAGGTATAAAATACCATATAAAATCATATTTTGACCGTTTTTCGTGCGAGGTTGCACCAGTTAAATCGACATAGAAGCCGAACGGCTCAAAATTGCAGAATGAGCTTTTGAACTTAGATAAAGGAATATTTAAAAAACATATAAAAAACGAGGGGGAACGTTTTGAGTTGCTGCTGCGACCGCAACTCTACATTTATATCCGATACACAGTCAGTATGGCTCTCCTCCGTCAGACGGCGCTAACATTGAACGACAAAGAGAGCGACGTCAGGCGCTGCGTAGTCACTGCAAATTGATTTGTTCCTTTTGGTTATAATACTGATCTGATCTGATTCAGATTCGGCAATCTGGTAGATATGGTTATTCTCTATGGTTGTGCGTCTTTAAATTTCTCGTATCTTTAAAATTGTGGATACCACAGATTTTCGTTTTTTGTGGGGACGGAAGGGAGTGGGGCGTAATTTTGAAACACATTTGTAACAGTAAAATCTAACAGGCGTGTGGATACCAAATTTGGTTGCTCTAGCTCTTATAGTCTCTGAGATCTAGGCGCTCATTTTTAGCGATAGGCAAAGCCGACCATGAAACGTATGTGTTAGAGAGAGACAGAGCGAGAGAGAATGAAATTGTTTTCTTCATTCTGGCTATAATATTAATACGATCTGGTTCAGATTCTGCAGTCTAGAACATATAATCATTTTCTACGATTCAGCGTTTTTTGTTTTCTCGTATCTTTAAAATTGTGGATGCCAAAAATTTTTGTTCTTTGGGGGCTGGAAGGGGGCGGGGCGAAGTTGTGAAATACCATTGTAACAGTGACATATCACAGAAGTCTGAATACAAAATGTCGTTGCTGTAGCTCTTATAGTCTCTGAGAACTAGGAGCTTATAGGGACGGACAGACGGACGGACGGATAGACGGACAGACAGACATGGCTCAATCGACTCGGCTATTGATGCTAATGAAGAATATGTATACTTTATGGGGTCGGAAACGCTTCCTTCTGGACTTTACACACATCCACTTTCACCACAAATCTAATATACCCCCATACTCATTTTGAGTATCGGGTATAAAAATCTCAGAAAATTTAAGTTAGATATTTGTGTTAAGTCCAGTCAAACTTGAAAATTAACTCAAAAATGAGATCCATATATTAATACATCCATATATTTCATATGTTTGACTAGTGAGATACCAAAATAAATCGAAAAATAATTATTCTTTAGAAAAATTCAGTTTATTAGATATTACTTCCAATGTGGATGACTATTTCACAAAAATAAAAAAATTTGACAAAGTTTTATAATTAAATTATTTTTGTTATTTTTTTTTTAAATTACAGTCGAACTTCTCTGTTACGAACTTCCGTACAACAAAATTTTCTATAAAGAGAATTTATTTCCAGAACACTGCAATTCTATATGTGCAAACATGCACCGGAACAAAGTTAAATTTTGACACATTATTGTGAAGCTTGTAGACATTTATTTTTCAAAACCCATTTTTTTGGTGGAGATATCTTATTTCGTTCAGAAGTTATTAATTTAGCAAGCTGAAATTGCCGTATGTCCCACTGTGCGACGTTTGCTTCTGCTTTGTTATTCCGTTAGCACATCAAATGGGTTTTGCAATTTTTTTTCCTCTTTCTGCTTACTTTTCTCTTTTTATGTTTTTTTCATATATTCTCATAAATTGCAACAGATAAGTATGTGTGTGTGCGTGTGAGTATCTGTGTCGGGGATTGTGTGTGTCCACATACCATAACAAATGGCATTAGTGAGTACATATCCATGTACAATACCTGACATCACGGGAGGATACCACAGGGAGCAGCCACAAACAGAAACCAGAAAAGCAAAATCAGCTGAAAGCAGGCGAACAAAAATAATTTAATTGTCCAGGTAGACATTAAATGGAAAATGGGTAGAGGGGGGAATGAGAGAAAGACACGGTATATAGATAGGAGGATTTAGAGGATGCCAAAAGACCTGGCAAATGTAACAAAAGCAAGCGAAATTAAAGCTTAATTTACATAATTGAGACTGATAATGAGTCTTCCTGTTGTGCACCCATAGGTGAGTGGGTGGATGGTTTGTATATCGGATTCCAGTAAGAGAAACTCGACACAGAAAATACTCGTTGGAAGTACATACCCGTACATACATATGCATGTGCATCTGTTGTTGAATGTTGTTGAATGTTTCCCTATGCCTTTTCTGTCTTTCAGCTAAATTTGTAAGTACATTTTTTCCAGTTCTGATATTCTGGTATAAGCTTATATGTAGCTGGTATACTCATGGGTATAAAAAAGTTTTCTGAGGCAATAAAGAATCTCTGAATACTAGAAAGTGTCTATAGTTTCCACCAGCGATCATGATAAGTTGCAATCCCATGGTGTTACAGCCCGTAACTTAATCTCTAAGCCAATTGTAATCAAATTCTGTAGAGGGGGCGTGTTAAACCAGGGTACTTCGGCCATAAAAAAACACTTTGAAAAAGAAATATAGTCAACTGATTATCCAATACTTTGACTAGGACCTACAATTTTAATTTCCCCGCACCACTTTTTCAAAAAGAATACGAAACACTTTCCTCCAGGACCACCTCAAGCCCAAGCAAGTTTTTATGGGGGATGAATGATGCTTGGCAACTTTAAAATTGGTTTTCAACTCGAAGCCGGACAGCACGAGAGAAAAAAACTTTTCTAATTAATTGTTTAGCACTTCATCTGTTTAGGAAACTTGTTTCACTACGGTTCCTACGGGTCCAGATGAAAGCATCAGCGCCAAGCTCTTTTTGTTAAGGTCCTTACCGTGTCTAAGAGTTGGTGGGTCGGCTGTGATGAAAACGCAGATGAAAGCACTGATGGATAGACGAATAAATGGCAGAGGATTTGCTCGAAATGGAATTTTTTTCCCCAGCAATGCAGTTTACTTTTTGTATTTTTTTAACCATTTCGCTGTTTTTCATGCAACACAACAACGGCAACGGAAGAACGTGTCCCGACTGTATACAAAGCGTCTGATGTTCAGTTTCATGGCATACGCCCTTCCATCGACTCGTACCGCCGCTACGTAATCCTACCCCGTTGTTGCAGCCGAATGTTGTCCATTTCAATAATCGTACGGCGGACCCTCTGAAGTGGTGCTTGAATTTTGAATTTTTACATCCATTGAAAAAACTCTTTTGTCGCTATGGCCGTTGCTGTTGTCAGTGTGTATATTTTTGATGTTCCGCGAAGCATCAACATCAGCATTAGCATCAGCCCTGGGTTTTGCCCTCAAAACGATGCTCTACCCGAAAAATGGCAAGGAATAACCCCTCGCTAAAGTATTTTGACCACCCTTCTACACCAAGCCTATTAAAGTCGTTATAAGATACATATATCATGTTGAGTGTTCAAAGATTTCATTGTTTTAGAAAGTCCATTATACCTATATATGTGTATTTTTAATATTAATGAGGGGGAATGTTGTGAGTCGCAGATACGACCGCGACTCTACATTTATACCCGAAACTCTGTCAGTATAGCTCCCCCCGCCAGAGGGCGCTCACATTCACCACGAAGAGAGAGACAGAAAATATGCCAGAAAATAGGCCGTGGGCCGTGAAAATTGATTTGTTCCTTCTGGCTATAATAATAATTTGATCTGATCCAGATTCATTAATCTGCTTTTCTCGTATCTTCAAAATTTTGAATGTCACAGTGATACCACAAGAGTCTGGATACAAAACTTCGTTGCTCTAGCTCTTATAGTCTCTGAGAACTAGGTGTCAAACAAGACAGACTTTATGGGGTCGGAAACGCTTCCTTCTGGGCGTTACACACATTCACTTTCCCCACAAATCCCTTACTTATTTTGAGTATCGGCACAGCTATTTTTCCAGATTTCAGATGTAAACAGTACGAGTAAATGGCGTTCGAAAACCTTTTTCCATGGGCACCACAGACCACAGACACCTCTAGCTCTTATAGTGTCTGCGGAAGAAGTGTTCAAACAGGGCTACGAGTATGTGGTCATTCGTTTATTCCCAGTATCTGTAGCGCATTGGTGGAAGCCTTACTGGCCGAAGCTTTGGTGGATTTGAAATATTGGTTTATGGATTTCCATGTGGTTGATGTGGAGCGGTTTTTTTACAACTTTTTTTGGTGGTCTGGTGGTTGTTCGACGTACTCTGATGATGCTGCCGCTGCACTTTAGCTGGCCGCGAGGCCGTCGCTGGTCAGCGGTGGTGGTGGTGGTGGCGGTGGTGTTTATGGAGATGGTGGTGCCCTTTCGGTGGTGGAAACTCTGCTTTCGGATAGCGAGAGCTGAGAGAGCGGGGCCAAAGTGCACTTCAATTGCATTAATTAAAGAAAAGCAAAAACGTCTGGCAAATAAACTTTATCCCTTTGCATACTTTTTGGGGTCGGGGATATTTATAATGTACATGTACAAACATACATGTATGTATGTATCTACATTCTTTGGGTGTTGGACAACTGTTTTCGGGGATATATTTTTCTCTTTAGCTGAAACATCTAACAAGTTAACGAACACTGAACTTTAGAGATAGTTTTCCTTTTGAATTCAAAAGCAATATCTTTTAAAATTAATGATTATGGATAAACATACGCTACTTTTTCCTGGAACGCAGCCGTACCGATTTCCTTTCTTATTTCGTGCATACCAACATTGTTACACTACACTGATTTGAGGAAGTTGTGACCTCCACCTAAGAATTGTCGTAAATCAATACTGTATTCTTATTTAAATTCTACAAGTAGAATAATTTCCGTTCTTCTTTTTCGGAGGAATCAGTGCAGTCCATATACATTTCCTTTCATCTCTACCATAATTTTTTGCAATTATCCTCCACTGGCACTGTAATTACCATGTGGATAAAAAAATGGCTTCAGAGATAATCATTCTCTCGGTTTTCCTCGAGAGGAGGTAGCACCTCTTGGTGTATTTACTTGTACATACATACATATGTACATATCTATACTTTGTACATATTTAAGCTGTGCCATTTACTGAGAATGCACTACGTTTTTCTCAGAATTTTCCAGCCAATTTCAATACTTTTTGTGTGGGAAAGTTGGGGGAGGGAGTGGGAGCCCAAGCGATGAAAGCGCAGCGCATGCGTCATATTGATTTTACCGATGCCGATTGCCGCATCCGGCTCAAAACTTCAAAGGGAAGCCTCCAATTTGCAAAAATGCAATAACCGAGCTAACTTTCTCCCCACCCGCCCCCCGCTTCCCCCCACTATGTGTCTCACTCATTCACTCACTCTGCCTGGGTGTGTCTCACCCTCTCTCTCGCTCTGTCTGTGTGTGCCTTTGGACAAGATATTTTGTTGTTATTTCCTTTAACTTCTTACTGGGCCAAATGGCCTATGAAATTAAATATGGTCAGTGCGAAGGACATGGCCCATACGGCCCGTGGAACAACAGCAAATCAAATTACTCCCCCAGAACTTAGAGGCCAGACCCAACGACCAACCCAAAGCCCAAACGAAGACATATACCCAAACACACAACTTAATTACCGAACAAGTGTGTGTGTTAGTTTCCATCAATCCCCATTCAAAAGGCATTGAGAATTAGACAATAATTCAGCAAAATATTTCCCATTCAACAGGAAACAAAAGCTTTTAGAGTCCCTGCTTAGTCTATAAGTCAGGATCCCATTCGATTCCATTCTTTGCAAGTTGCAATTTTATTTGGCTAGGAATATGTATTCAAATCGGCTTGAGGGAAACCACTTGACGAGAAGTAAGCCCTTGAGCAGGGTCTCAGGAAATCGAATCGTCAGGATGGATGGAAAATTTCAGACGGTAAGGGCCAGAAACGGAGGAGAAAGCACACAGTGAGAGCAAGGGATGGCGGGGGCAGGGATAAATTCATCGTCAAAGTGAAAAAGCCTGAGAATAACTCTTTGGAAAATTCAATTTCTCGTGCTGAAAGCTTTAATTTTGTTTGCTCGCCTCCGCCCTCAGCTGCCTCTCTTCATGAAATGAGTTTCGAGGCAAAAACTTTCTAATAGAATTCCGCTTTTCAGCCATAGAAAAGCGAAGCGCTCCCCCGAATGGGGACTGGGCGTGGCCCTGGAAACGCGTTTTAATTTGCAGAATCCGCAAAAGCAAACGGCCCGGAAAGTAAAAGATGGAAGCTGAAAGAAAAACTCGACTCAAGATTTCCCGGCTCCCTTCAGCTGCCACAATGCGGCCAAGTATGAAAACGAGCGCTGAATGGAAATCCCATGGGTCTCTGGGACATTGTGCGGGATTTTCCATCAGATGGAGACATGGCTGAACGTCAGTTCCCATTACAACTAACGTGTATCTGTGCATCTGTTGCTATGCAGCTGATCTCAATCCAAAGGATGCTTTGCAAGTTCAGAAAGTAAGCAGCTCACTTGTTAGATAAGAATT
This sequence comes from Drosophila lowei, assembly GCA_008121275.1. NCBI lineage: Eukaryota > Metazoa > Arthropoda > Insecta > Diptera > Drosophilidae > Drosophila > Drosophila lowei. Next base: position 30,461,139 of record CM017781.1, on the reverse strand, counting down.
ATATGAAGACGTCTCATCAGGCTATAAACTCTTAGACACGTTTCATTTAAATCTTAGATCTTAAATCTATGCCTTATGAAATATAAATATTTAGTATTATACGATTCCGAGGAGGAGTCAGATCTTCCAATCGACATAATAAGGGAGATGCAAGACAAAATATTGCAGAATGCGAAGAAATAATCTATTTCTTTTGTCTGATCTGCTGCCGGACATCGAGGTCCAGCCTAGGTGTACCAAAGACTGTCACCGGATCCTCAGGAGCCTACCAAGTTGAAGCCACTGGATCAACTATTGATAATAAAATCCTTTAACGAATTTATAAAATCCCATCATGTACAATGGCTTAGATAATTAGATATAAGTGGTTCACAGATAAGATTCATTAAAATACAACAAATACATATATATTTAAAATTAGAAGAGCCAGAACTGTATACTGAACAGTTTACAGTTTACAGAACAGTAGTGATCTAGTCGCATATGATATCATGGCCCAGGTGTACTTTTTGCGTCAGCCGATGAAACGTGCTGGTGATGCCTCTGGACTGGGTGTCCGATGGTGAGTGGTAGCAGCTGATGGGCAGTCATATCTTTTCAAGGAGAAAACTTGAAGCATCGTGCCGTAAGTTCTGACAGAAAGTGCTACTCAGACAAAGAGATAGAGAGAGGGAGAGAGAGAGAGAGCTGTAGATTGTGCGAGAGACAGATACAGAAAGAGACAGCAGACAGCAGAGACTAGAGGGAGAGTAAGGCTGCATTTTCAGTTATACGAGTATATAGATTATGTATAGCATATAGACATTGCAAGCATGCATGTACTAGTACTTGTCGTAGTTGCTGCTGGTGATTGCATAATAATCTGGCTCTGGTTCTGGCTCTGGCTCTGTCCCCCACCCTACAGGTCTGTTCAAAAATCTCTCTCTCTCTCTGATTTCATCATGTCTGTCTGTTTGTTTTTCTGCCTGTCTCTATCGCTGGCTGTACGTTTGTCTCTTTCACTAGTTTGTAAGTGTCGTTGGCATCGAATTCTGAACATGTTTTGCAAATGTTGCATTTAAATAATTGATTTTCTGTATTGGACTGGCTAACATTGGCGGTGATACGCTCCGCTGGAACGTTTATTTAGATATATATGGTATATATAAAACTGAAATGAGTATAAATTGCATTTCTCTTAACATCTCCTCCTCACCCTCTCACTGTCTCTCACCCACCTCCGTTGCCTGCTTTAGGGCTTTAGGGCTTTAATCGATATATTTGTGCAGCCTTACCATACCGTGTTTCATACATAGATCAAATTATTGAAAATGAACCAATTACAGTTTGAATGATAATTTGTTCTTGTTAGGATATATGGTATTGGAAATTTCCATAGGCGAAATAACAAGAATAATGGATATATGATCTGTGAACCATTCCAACTTATCATTAAAGTACTTCTGAAACCCAGAGGACAGCCATACTAAAATCATATTAAATACGAATATGTATCTAGATGTAACACACCATTCAAGACCGCTGAAGCTCCCTCATTTTGTGAGAGATAACATATATGTATTTACGTAGGGCCGAGGAATGATCTTTTGAATCAGAAGTACCCATTTTATACCCGATACTCAAAATGAGTATTGGGGTATATTAGATTTGTGGTGAAAATGGATGTGTGTAACGTCCAGAAGGAAGCGTTTCCGACCCCATAAAGTATACATATTCTTGATCAGCATCAATAGCCGAGCCGATTGAGCCATGTCTGTCTGTCCGTCTATCCGTCTGTCCGTCCCTATGAGAGCCTAGTGCTCAGAGACTATAAGTGCTGGAGCAACGACATTTCGTATCCAGACTCTGTGATATGTCACTGTTACAAGTGTATTTCAAAATTTCGGCACGCCCCCTTCCGCCCCCACAAAGAACAAAAATTTGTGGCAGCCACAATTTTAAAGATACGAGAAAAACAAAAACACAGAATCGTAGAAAATGCCTAAATCTTCTAGACTGCAGAATCTAAACCAGATCGTATCATTATTCTAGCCAGAATGAAGAAAACAATTTCATTCTCTCTCGTCTGTCTCTCTCTAACACACACGTTTCATGGTCGGCTTTGCCTATCGCTAAAAGTGAGAGCCTAGAGACTATAAGAGCTAGAGCAGCCAAATTTGGTATCCACACTCCTGCGATATCGAACCTGCACAAGTGTATTCAAAATTTCGCCCCACCCCCTTCCGCCCCCGCAAAGGATGAAAATCTGTCGCATCTACAATTTTGAAGATACAAGAAAATGAAAGGCGCGCAATCATAGAAAATGACCATATCTACCAGATTGCCGAATCTGAATCAGATCGGATCAGTATTATAACCAAAAGGAGCAAATCAATTTGCAGTGGCTACGCAACGCCCGAAGACACGTTCTGACTGATTTTCTGTCTCTCTCGCATGCCCTCTTTGTCGTTCAATGTTAGCGCCGTCTGCCGGAGGAGAGCCATACTGACTATGTATCGGGTATAAATGTAGAGTTGCGGTCGCAGCAGCAACTCACAACGTTCCCCCTCGTTTTAGAATAAATCTTTTGCAATATATATTTTATAGATCAAAACCTATTGACCGTCCTATTGAAATCATACCAAACAACCCCAGAATACTGTATAATCTTGTAATATTCTATCACTACGTTCACAGTTTTTTGGATGCATAAATTACTTGATAAGCTAAATCTTTTTAATTTCCTAAAACTATCATCGTTTTTTGTGTGTAAGAATGGAAATCATTGTTCTATAAGCTACAGGTATAGACACCAATACACGCAAAGCATCCACTGTTTTCGTTGAATTATTCACTGCGACTGTTTGTATAAAATGCTAGCAACTTGACTTATGGTTTTACTATCAATTTTCAGGCAATATGGCGCCATTAAATAAGCAATTCTAATTTGTAACAGCCTGTGATTAGATTTGCTGTGATGTGATTATACATATCATTTCATAGACAATTTGCGAGGGATTCATATTTCGTCGTTCTCAAAATGGATATTCTCGATTAATTTGTGCCAATTTAAAAATCGATGAAATTGTTGTGAAATCGTTGAACAGGAGAGCGTAGGAGGAGTGCAAGAGTCCAATTTGCATTGAATGTTGGATGAGTGGGAGTGCGCAGGCTGGCTCTGCCGCCATCATTCAGCAGACAATGCAATGGGAAGCGAATCTGAATGGTAGGAGTTATAGGGAGAGAGTAGATTGCTTGTGGGTGTTGCTCTATGACTGTGGGTGGGTCTGTGTTGGGGCCACAACAATGCAATCAACGAACACAATTATTGCACAAATTGCTAGTCGAACCGTTCGATTGGAACAACCCGGCACGGGGAAGCGGATAGCAGACAGAAAGACAAACAATAAACAGTTGAAAATTTTAATTGCAAATTTTAATTGAAAATTCCTGATATTTTCATTATATACATTTATTTTTTTTTTTAAATGGTCGTTTATTGAATTTTATAATTAAAAAGAGAAATTCTGATTTTTAAATGGCCCGTTGTAACACACACAAAAAAAAAATTTCTTTCAATTTTGTTTGGTTGAAATTTTAACTTTTAAGATATATTCTACAATATGCACTTACCTTATAAGTCGTTGTCCTTAACTGATATTTCTTAGGTTTTATAAAATATCACTTTACAGCGGATCTCTCGGTCTATCCTTCTCCTTTACTGACTGCTCTTACTCTCTCTCGCTTTCTCGGACTGGCTTTGAAAAGGGTTTCTGTTTCAGTATAAATTCTTGTAGCCCAACGTCGAGCCTTTTTTTATTCATTAAATTGGCAAATATTTTGTTAACCGAATTTCGTGCTCTTTATCATAGTTTAGTTTCGAGGGGAGCCTCTGCTCTAAAATATATTTCGTTTCGTCGTTATTCGAGATCGTTGGAAGTCCGTTTTTCTTGTTGTTTCTGTTGTTGTTATACGCCTTTTCTTGTATACATATTTATTTCTTTAAGAAATTCAAGTCTTTTTTATTGGGTTTTTCTGCCTCTCTTTTTTGTAAATATGTATAATTTTTTATATTTAAAAAAATTTGCTTTTTTTATTTATTTTATATTAAAATTTTTTTGTTTTATTGTTGTTGTGGTCTATTTACTTTGGTTTTTTTTACTTTTATTGTGTGTGGTTTTGGGAGCATTCGATGCGCACTGCGCCCTTTCGCAAAATCCTTTAAATTCGGTATAAAACCTTTTGGTTCCTATATGCTATATGTAGATTGATTGGCTAGACACTCATTAATGATGCAAATTAACTATATTTCTAGCTAGACGCACTTTTACCCAAAGAAATATGCATGAACAATTTATCTATTTCGAACTATTTATTTAGTTTTTATTTACTATTATTATATATATTTTATTTTTGAATTTTTGTAGATGAATTGCTTTTCTTTAACGGAATTTTATCTTTTTCGCAGTCAATAACATAAACAAATGGAACAGTGGAAAAGTCTGATGAAGATCGTAGTTAATTTGTATTGTTAATTATTTTAGTTTAATTTTTTATGCGAATTTTTCAATTAATTGTGGCTTAAAGTCGAGTGCTGCCAGCAGACTTTTGTGTTAAGACGCGCGTTCCGAACCGGCTGAAACGAGATGAAATAGAAATGGGGGAAAAGTGCATAAGATATTTCTGATCAGATCTTAAAACACAGTGGAAGAACCATCCCACAGAGAATAAAGTGAAATATGTCTAAAGGTGGGGCTACTTGTAATTAGGTCGATGGGCCACACCCATTCATAAGTACATAAGTATTTGGGTATATCTCTCTATGCCACCGATGATCGCTCTCTCACTCACTCGAACACGTGTACAAAAATTTGGAAAAAAATACTATTGGTCAAAACATAGAACTCCACAAAGCCACGGGAGCTGGAACTACATAGCTCTGCAATCGGTAGGACGTACTGACTGACAGCGAACAGCAGGTAGAACAACGGCGTCTGTTGACCGGTTCTCGTTAAATCTCTGCGGGATTCGATTCCTTAGTGGTTGTGGCTGTGGATGTTGCTGCCTTTCCTTTGCAATTTCTGTGGAATGGCTGGCCGATTCGATTCGATTGGCTGTTCAATTAGTAGTAATAGTTGCCTGTGTACTACGGAAACAAGGAGGAAATCATATAGCGACGCAAATGATAAATTATATGAGTAGAATAATACAAAACGCGCTTAAAAAAGAACCGCGTTTGCTGGATACGCCGAAGACTGCTTGACTCGTACTGAACCCGGAGTGAGAGGACCCGTAGACCGCCGGCTCTGGCCTACCATCACCATCAATGGCGACAGCGGCAGCGACAGCAGCAGCAGGCGTTAACGCATCCCGTGTTGAGACTTTCAACCAGAACAGGAACAAAAACGACTCACAACTAATAGATACCCATTAAAGAAATATCTTTAAGGAGTTCGTAAAAAAAATATAGCTTCCCAAACCAAAGTTGGACCAAGAAATTTGTGAATATGTTTTCCTTATTCTGATTATAACCATAACTATATTATTTGTATTATTATTAAATATAAAATATCATAGTGTTAAAACACTCACAAAGAGTTTTAAAAAGTTGGCTGTAATCTTTAGCCAATCAGAAATGCAGATGGATATTAATTTGTACAACTCCTCTAAAAAACAGCCAGATGTCATTCGAATTGTGGACACGGAACATATTGTGCATTCCAGATTTATAGACACTCCATTTGACTTAAACGTCTAGGCATTTGCTAACACAGCATACCCCCACGCCCAAAAAATACAGGGTCTAAAAACCGAGCGACGGCACCTACAAGCAATGGCAAACCCGGTAGGAAGAAGCTTTCGGGACAGCTTTCGGTTCGGTTCGACTCGGCTACAACTCTACACGCGGAAAACTCTCCAACGAGCTCTGTGCCATACGAATGAGAAAATGGCGAATGAGATGCGGGGGGAGGTACAGTTACGATACCCGCTGTTCGAAATCATTTGGAAATGCATTTACAGGACTTAATGCTGCGGGGGTGGGCGTGAGAGTGGCAGTGGCCAAAGGAATGTATGCCACGAGCATGTCGCGTTATCCCCATGTAATCTCAGTAGCTTCTGCGGCACCCAACTCCCGAAAAAAGCACCCACAATACGAAAGAGAAACCAAAAGCGATTTGAAATTTGTGCAAATGTTTGCCCAGGGCTTCTGTGCATTCGCATTTGAAATTAATTGGAATTTCTTTGTCTCGACTGCAAAGAGGATGCGGGTGCAAAAGTATTTGCATACCTATTGAAGGGTACTTTGGTCGGAACATTATCAAATTTCGAAGAATGTCTAAGATTAAGTTCAATTTCAGTAGTTGATTGTCAAAAGCAGCGTATTTGCACTTATGCACATGAATTCGTAAATCGAAAAATGTTTCATATATATTTAGTTTTTATATTTGGTTGTATATTTCTCAGAAATACCTCTTTTAGCTCATCTCATATTTTGTACTGCTCCCAAAAACCTAGTTTTAGAGGAAACTTTTAAATACTAGTAGATTATATTCATTCTATTCAGTACATACATATGTACATACATATATGCCCCCTTTTCCGAATTAATATGTTTTCCATCTACCCATATGTTCCACAATTAAAGTGTTTTATGCCTTTTATCACTTAAAACGAGTGACCGTTTTACCAAAACTCTATTCTTACGAGTAGTTTGTGGATTATAAAAAATTACGAATCCCCAAAAAGTTCACAATCTTTAAACGTATTTTGTAAAATAAACAGTTCAACAATTACTCAGGATGTTCCTGCCAAACAACTTGAACTTTCTTTTTAATATTTATTATTAGTCCAATCTGCCGCTTATCGATAATGAGAGCTCCTTGCATCAATCTTCAAGGCAATCAATTTGCAGCACAGATTAAGTAGGATACTCGGATAGGGTGCAAGCATTTAAGCTTGAGTCCTACACATCCATCCATTGCCCTACTTGACCCCTCCTCGATCCGAAGGGAGAGCGGGAGCTCGTGCTGAAAGCTGCCTGGGAGTCAATTGTAATTAGTGAGCTTACTCAACATTCGGGTCAACAGGAGGCGTCGTCAATGGCGCTGCCTCCATTTCATTAATTAAAATAAATAATGCAATTATGTGTACGGTACAGCAACCCAACCCACAGCAACCACTGATCCACTCAAGCATGAACGAACCCAGAGCAACCCACGCCCGAACAGAACAGAACCCACGCTATGTCCCTATTCCAATCCCACTGCCAGTGCCAGAGTCAGTGCCGCCCGCATACAAATGTTTGCATTATCCAAACGAAATCCTGAACTGGGTACATAATGCCCGCCTGCAGTACTGTGCTGCATTATATAGAAAGAAATACGAGTGGGATACGAGAGGATACCCTTCTTCGAGGGATGCGAATGCAGTTGCGCAAGGCTCAGTGATGAAAGCTCTGACTCGCCTTCAAAGCTCTCAGCGGCTTAGGGGCGCTGGCTGCTCCATGGAGACTTGGCAGCCCACAGTGTAGCCCCCCGTGTAGAGTTGGCCAGAGTGGGGAAAATGGGTTCCTATTTCGGTTGCTTGGGCCGCACCATCCGAAATTGTGTCAAGATGGGTGCGGTACATGTACCCCGAAAGCACAGGACATTGCCCACGTAACCGAAGCCACCGATAGAGACATCCACATCGCCGGCAAATTGGCAAACCTTAGAAGGCGATGATTGTTTTGGTTAAAGCCATTTCAGGCAAGGGATGGCAGGGCAGGGCAGGGCAGGCCAGGGACTGTGGCACGATGGCACTTGCAACATCCAGTCACGTATTCGAGTCGTACGAGTCGTACGCAAAAAGTTATGCCAAGTTCCCGAGCGGAGTCAACATTGGAACCTACGTAATTGAGTGCAGGATGGGGAGGCGGTATGGATGCGCGTGGGCGGGTTGCGTGGCAAGAGCTGCACCGCGGATCCCGCTGGGTTGGATGCGCGTGTGTGGTTACGCGTAAGCCTCAAGCTGTGAAATGCACGATGAGTCACGCAGAGCAAGAAAATGGCACAACAAAAAACCAAAGGCGCCCACGATAAGAGTATTCGTATAAAGCTAATCGGTTATCGGAAACAAAGTGAATTGAAAAGCTAAACCCAGCCGGTGATAGCCATAAACCTATAAAATCAACTAATTTTTATACGCGATACTCAAAAAGAGGGGTATATTAGATTTGTACGGAAAATGGATGTGTGTAACGCCCAGAATGAAGCGTTTCCGACCCCCATAAAGTACATATGTATAATAGGGTTGCGCTTATTTATAAAAGTTTAGTTTTCAAAGGTCTCAGGGTCTACAAATGTTCCTTTTGTTATAAAGCAATAAAATATATAAAGTTTCAGCCCGATTCGACAACTTTTAGACTTGACTTGCCGACTTGATAAGTCACACCAAACCTTGATTTGTTCAATAGTCTTCCAGTCTTATATCTGGCAAAGAGTGGAACGTTTGTACCTGATGTAGCTTCGGCACATGGTTCAAATGCTGCCCGTTAATACATATATTTCACTGATGAGATGTCTGCACGGGAGGTATAAGAGTTTTTTGTCTAATATGTTAGTTTCTCTAGGCGAAATGTAGCGCCGCACAGTGGGACATTCGGCCGTTTCAGCTTGCTAAATTAATAACTTCAGAAGAAATAAAGATATCTTCATGAAACAAACTGCATTTGAAATAAAAATCTTTCAAAATTTAATCTGCTTAAGCAAATTATGCTAAAATATCCAAAAGCTTCACAATAATGGGTTAAAGTTGAACTTTGTTGCCGGTGCATATTTTCCTATGTAAAATGCTCAATTTTAATTTTGTTAGATCGATAAAGTACTTTTAATGGTAAATTTGACTATAAAATAGTATTTTTTATTTAATTTTCAACTTAATCTAATTTAAAAAAATTTAAATTAAATTAAAATTTAATTAAATTAAAAATAAAAATAAAATTTTTTTTTTTTTGTATTCTGAAATAATCCCCACTTCCTTTTTAGTAGGAGGAATATCTAATAAACTTAAAATTTCTGAAGAATAACAGCTTGCCGATTTATTTTGTGATCTCACATATCTAATGGATGAAATATATGGATCTGTAGAGGCCAACATGTTGAAAAGATCTTGGTTTTGCTTAATTCGTGATGTCTTGCACGTATTCATATTCCTGTATTTTTTTAATATTCGTTTCTCGTTTCCTGACATTTCTCAAATTGGTAGGCTCTGATGTTCATTTAAAATTTGACCATGTGCCAGAATTTTGTGAAGCGTGGGAGTTAGCTTCTATATTTTTCGATATTTTTCCAGTAGCAGCTCTGCAGTCTTCGAGGCATATTGACCAAACTTGCGGGTATTTATTTTTTCTTTGCAGTTTAAAATATTCAAAATGACACCCAATCTTTTCATAATGTCAATAATCCACCCCAGTTATTTCTGCAGTAATTTCGTTTTTCTCAAAGAATGCCCGTGATGAGTGATGAAACGATGGATTGTGTTTCCAAATCCTTGTTTGGGGCAGTCCACCTTCAGTGATAGTTTGTCTAAGAATTGTTCTTGAATAATTTGTTTCCTAGTCTTTTGTTTTTAATTGGCTGGCGTGCTGTTGTCAAAAGAATGGTATATGCAAGTTTTAAAATGAACTCCATACATCTAATTCTTGCATGCAATGGGGAAATGTTATAATCTAAGTTTTCCCCTTCGATTATGGAATTATCCAAATTTTGAAATACCTTGTGTTTTTTTGCAAAATGCGCATTTCAAGGTCGATTTAGTATTAGTAAGTTCGTTAAGAACTTTTCCATCAATCATAGTAGGGAAAAATTCAAAATTGACACTAATAGTTTTTTCTTGGTTGATTTTTTGTACAAACGGTCTTATATTTGAAATCTGATCCTTAACATCACTTATAGTGGACCTTATTAGTTCCGAAGATTCCTTGGCGTATTTGAATAATATAGGACGGCAATAATGAGGAATAATGACGAAGGTCGAGGATTTTTCCAATATTCCGATGTATCTGACTTAAGCAGCAGGGGTACAAGAGAAGCCATAAACATGTTAGAATCTGTAATAGTTTTATCGTCTGTGGATATTGCTTGCTTATATTCACTTTGCCCAGAAGATCCATCACAGCCCTATTTGCTGATCAATGTGAGATTTGGTGGCAGACTCTCAATTTGATGGTGAGGTAAGCTTTTAATGAGCCGTTTCGTAGTATGTTGCACCAGGTCTTGAAGTTTACTACTGTTGATTCAACCGTCACTAAGTTTTCTTCCGGCCTTGCCATCAATTTGGCATCTGTAATATGTTTGTATTCAGGAAGAACATAGACTTTATGCTGCTGTAAGGAATACCGCAATATTGAATACTTCTCCTTAGACATTCCCAAGTCTAAAAACAACGCCAAAGCCTCGTCAGCGGTATACGACTTCGGTTGTGAATTTGGTGGCGTGAGGATGCTATTCTTTATCCTGTCAAGTCTCACCGAGCTTGCCTTGGATACAGCTTTTGTTATATGCGACCTCTTGTTTTCTTGTTGCTCGTATATTTAATTGACAGTGCCTCCGATAAATGATCCGTACCTATATGACATGTTGCATCTACAAGTTTTCGCTTTCTAGTATAATCTGAACACTTTACCCGGGTTTTTGTTGGTCTTTCTATTGATCGTACTGTGGACGTGGATGATCCATCATATAGCAAGCTGTTTCCAATTAGCCAGCTTGCGTATTCGCTATTAAACGATTCAGCCATATGGTGTGAGATCACCCATTTCTTTTTATACCCGATACTCAAAATGAGTATAGGTGTATATTTGATTTGTGGTGAAAGTGGATGTGTGTAACTTCCAGAAGAAAGCGTTTCCGAGCCCATAAAATATACATATTCTTGATCAGCATCAATAGCGAATTTCAAAGATACGAGAAAACCAAAAATCGTAGAGAGTTACTATATCCTCTAGATATATATCCTGCAGAATCTGAACCAGATCGTATCAATATTATAGCCAGGATGAAGAAAATAATTCCATTTTCTCTCTCTCTAACTCTCTAACGTTTCATGGTCGGCTTTGCCTATCGCAAAAAGTGAGCGCCTAGATCTCAGAGACTGTAAGAGCTAGAGCAACCAAATTTGGTATCCACATTCCTGTGATATCGAACCTGCACAAGTGTAATTCAAAATGTTGCCCTACCCCCTTCCGCCCCCGCAAAGGACGAAAATGTGTGGCATCCACAGATCTCAGAGACTATTAAAGCTAGAGCAATCAAATTTGATATCCACACTGCTGTTAGATTTCACTGTTAGAAGTGTATTTCAAAATTTTTTCCCACCCCTTTCCGCCCCCACAAAAGACGAAAATCTGTGGTATCCACAATTTTGAAGATACGAGAAAATTAAGAAGGCACAATCATAGAGAACGGATCAGTATTATAGCCAAAAGGAACAAATCAATTTGCAGTGGCTACGCAGCGCCCGACGACATATTCAGACACGTTTACAGTCTTTCCCGCATGCCCTCTTTGTCGTTCAATGTTAGCTCCGTCTGAAGGAGGAGAGCCATACTGACTATGTATCGGGTATAAATGTAGAGTTGCGGTCGCAGCAGCAACTCACAACGTTCTCCCTCGTTAATATTAATATGTTTACAAATAATTTTATTCTTATACTTGTCTGCTGCTCTGGGCTATCCGATACTAAATTTAATTCATTAAGAACAGTTTCCCCAAATTCGTTTGGGGTGCTTAAATTTCTAAATATCTCGAACAACTTTGTATTGTTCATAGCCATTTTAACGAAAATTAAATTCTTGAATTATATGTACATGTATAAAAATTCTATGCACTGATGTTGGCATATACGCAACTGAATCCTTTAAAAGTCAAAATAAGACTATAGAGCTGCGCTAAAAATCAATTCAATATATACACATATGTATGGGTGGTACATGGGTAGACATAATAAAAAACAGGTTACAAAACCTGGTCATAAAGACAGGTAAAGGTAGAAATACTAGCCTGCATATTCATTCATAACTAACACCTTAATTTAGGTAGCGCGAAATGGAAAATTATTCTAATGTTGAGTGTACCTGAGCATAGGGATTCATTAGTACCAAACTTTTGAGCAGTTTTTAAACTTTGACTGGACCGACTGGACTTTACCGATTTACCTGCCACAACCTCGCACGAAAAACGGTCAAAATATGATTTTATATGGGATTTAAGACCTGTGATAGCCGGTTTTGTCCGTTTTTCGTGCGAGCCAAACGGCTCCGAAGCGCAGAATGCGCTTTTAGACTTAGGTAATAAATAGTTCAAGGCATATATACAACATATATATATTCATACGGGCAAATTTAAGGATATATTTTTTAAAAGTCCAGTCAAAGTTGAAAAACTGCCAAAATTGTAGATGGTTTGCAAAACAAGTTTTTCTAAAGAGCTGCCTATGCAACTGACCATATTCTTGAAAAGTTTTCCTAAGAATTAATGCACCTAATAAAAGGTACCAAAAACAGAATCATACGTTACATACGTTACATCATACGTTTTAGTTTTGCACACTGAAACAATTTTCAACTTTGAGTCCGATAATTTTGAAAATTTGATTTTTATTGTATTTATTGTATCCAAAGCGCTAAAAACAATCTTCGACTTTTGCCACTTCTTTTCGTCTGATTCGCCACTGTGCGCCGTTAAGCCGTCCAGAATTGGATGCAATTGTATCAAAACAGGCTTCTTTGATTTTATCAACTATTCCCCATTTCATTCGCATTACGAAAGCATTTTGGGTAGACGAAGGTGGCAATTCCATATTTTAATACTCTGCACGTGTAATTGCACATTAGTCTGAAATTTTGAATGTTGACTTTATTGTTGACTTAAAAATTAACAATTCGAGCTGAAATTTTGGGGGCTGTATTATATTTTAATATTCTAAATCAGGAAAAAGAATTCAATCCGATCAGAGCGATATATGGTATAGCAGCCATAGGAACCATTGGTTCGTAGAGGTGCCGACTTGAGGTCAAAGTTCAAAAATACGAAACTTATATTTTATTCTTTTATAACAAAAGGAAAATTTTTAAACCCTGAGGCCTTTGATTCCGACACATTTTTTTTTCGCCCATACAAATAAGCGCAAGCCTAATATATACTTTTGATCAGCATCATTCGTCCGTCCCTCCGTCCGTCCTTCTTGTTTGACGCCTAGTTCTCGGAGACTGTAAGAGCTAAAGTAACCAGCAGTGCAGACTCCTGTGATATCATACTGAATCAATTTCTTTTCAAAATCTTCCCACGCCCCTTACCGCCCCAACAAAAGTCGAAAATCTGTGGCATCCACAACTTCAAAACCTTAAGGAAATACTAGAAAAATTGTCAACATCTACAAAATATTATACAAATTTATGTGATAGAATCAATAGAATCTTTTTGATGGCTTCAAACAAGGGATCGCACAGTGGGCATAACAGCCAATCCGAAGGAATTAAAGTCATAGCTTCGTAAATAATAAAGACATAATATTGAAATTTATTTTTTTTCTAATTATAATAATGTAAAGCATTTTTTTTCATTTTTATTTTCTTAGGTCAAAAATTAAAAAAGGAAATATTTTGTTCTTTGATGACAGTAAAACTATAATACAATATTTCAATTTAAAATATAAAAATTGCAAATAATTATTGCTAATTATTCTGAGTCTGAACCATATCTTACAAATGGTCCGCTGTAAAAAGTTTCCGCTTGTTGCGGTCTTAACTAAAAATTTACAAAGAAAATTACACCTAATTCTGTTTTTACACGGTAGATTGGTTCCTGAAAAAACCGTGTAAAAAAACCGTGTAAAAAAAGACATTGATCGTATGCAAAAATAGGTGATTGGTTCCTTATCTCTAAAACCTATTAAAATTAGGAAAAAACGAGGGGGAACGTTGTGAGTTGCTGCTGCGACCGCAACTCTACATTTATACCCGATACATAGTCAGTCTGGCTATATTAAACGACAAAGAGTGCGTGCGAGAGAGACAGAAAATCAGTCAGAACGTGTCTACGGGCGCTGCGTAGCCACTGCAAATTGATTTGTTACTTTTGGCTATAATAATAATCCGATCTGATTCGGACTCGGCAAGGTTCGGCAATCTGGTAGATACGGCCATTCTCTATGATTGTGCGTTTTTAATTTTCTCCTATCTTCGAAATTGTGGTTGCCACAGATTTTCGTTGTTTATGGCTGCGGAAGGGGGTGGGGCGAAATTTTGAAACACACTTGTAGCAGTGACCTCTCAACAGTGAGTTCTGCAGTGAAAAATTACAAATAGTTTTGTAGCAGTGAGAGCTCGACAGTCAGGTCCAATAGTCTCTGAGATCTGTGGATGCTCCAGATTTTCGTCCTTTGCGGGGGCGGAAGGGGTGAGGCGAAATTTTAATAACAACTCGTCAAGGTCCGATATCACAGGAGTGTGGATACCAAATTTGGTTGCTCTAGCTTTTATAGTCTTTGAGATCTAGGAACTCACATTTAGCAATAGGCAAAGCCGGCTATGATACGTGTGTGTTAGAGAGAGACAGGGCGAGAAAAAATGAAATTGTTTTCTTCATTCTGGCTATAATAATGATACGATCTGATTCAGATTCTGCAGTCTAGAAGATATGGTCATTCTCTACGATTCTGCGTTTTTGGTTTTCTCGTATCTTTAAAATTGTGGATGCCACAGATTTTCGTCCTTTGTGGGGGCGGAAGTGGGCGAGGCGAAGTTTTGAAATACACTTGTAACAGTGACATATCACAGAAGTCTAGATACAAAATGTCGTTGCTCTAGCTTTTATAGTCTTTGAGCACTAGGTGCTAATAGGGACGGACAGACGGACGGACGGACAGACGGACAGACGGACAGACGGACGGACGGACAGACGGACAGACAAACAGACAGACATAGACTCGGCTATTGATGCTGATCAAGAATATATATACTTTATGGGGTCGGAAACGCTTCCTTCTGGACGTTACACACATCCAATTTTACCACAAATCTAATATACCCCAATACTCATTTTGAGTATCGGGTATACAAATAGTTGTATAACAATTCGTTTAAATAAATTGGTAATAAGACTATATCCTATTCCAGGAAACCTCTTGAAAAAATAGTCTACCTTTATTTTTTCATACACCTATTTTAGTTTTTTCAACTTTGATTTTTTTAAACTCTTATTATTTGTGATCCCTGCTTCAATTTGAGTAAATTAAGAGTTTTCTTCGGTTGGATTATTTCAAAGATAGATAAACTATCTTTGCTTTCTCCCAAAATTTGTTTAAAATACTCAAAGTACTCGTTTCTTTCCGAATGGGAATCAATCGAGTGGCCCCAGAGGGAGTCAAGGTCTGTCTTTGACAGGGTCGTGACATCGACCTTCAACAGGTGCTTGTTCAGCCGTGGTCGGGCCAATTAGCATATGCATTTCGCCTCAGGCAGAGCTGCAGGACCTGCCAGTATCCAGACCACTCCATCAGCCATCATTCCATTACGGAGCCCTTATGCAGCTCGTTGTCAGGACCAAACATCCTCACTTAAGAGGCGTTTTAACGCTTCAAATGCATTACAAGAACGGCTCGAAGGGGTTAAAAGACACATATGTGAGAACAGGCGGCTCGAAGGGTTGAAAGGCTGGTTGGGGCAGTGTAATTGCTTTAAGAGGCAACAAAAAGGAATCACACACGTGGCTGAACATCCACTAATTCCATTTCTCCAAAACGAGAGGGAAAATGAGAAGGGAGCCACAGAACTTTTCAAAGCCATCGAGGGATTTCCGCTTCCGGTTCCCGGCCCACGCCCCGCAGACTCTCCTCCACTCACTTAAATGTTAATCAGCTGAATGGCAAATCAGTTAATCTATATTCCTCCCTGCAACAAATCGGTTCGGTACGTGGATATATGTATGTACATAGGAGTATATATAAACAGAAACTGTTTGTATCTGCACATAAAGTGATTCATAAGTATTAGAGTAGGCGCTTACACTGGCAGACGCAGCTTATTGCGTAATAAGAATAGATTGATGTGCTTAATGACGAGGAATGCAACCAAGTTTTGGCAATCAATAAAATTATGCAAAACAACAGGAAACAGGACGAAAGAGACTTAATGCTCATTTTTATTTATTATTTAAAGTCATTTCTTTTTGACTTTCCTCAGACCATCGATGTTTTCCTCCCATATATACAGCAGTATTTTTATGGCCTCAGGGGTTCACAAAAATATCTTATCTAAAGACACAATTTGTTTAAATTAAAGGTTAAAGTCTAATAACGTATATTCTGAATGCCTTCAAAAATTACGCAACACTTTTCCACCACTAGGCCCCTATGCTTATCCTATGTTAAACAAACTGTGTCTCCGGCAAGACTCATGACACAGTCTTTGTGTAAGCAGGCTATTAAACTCCAAAAATGTATGTCAAAAATATAGAATCATCGAAGGTGATCATGCGAAATCATAGTTTATCGATCACTTGACGATTATTTATCGTGCTATATCCTGTATTGAACAGGGAAAACATTGATAACTATGAATTTATGAAAATTGTTCCACTTTGAATGAAAATTGAGGAAAATCGGAAATATTCCTAATGAAAGTTTGTTTTAGACTAGACTAGACTTATAGTCATGCTAAGTCATGTTTCTTTTAATTTTCTAAAGTATTCGAGTATATCACACATTTGCAACCCCCGAAATTCAGGTGGAAATACATATATTTATTGTCCTGATGCTGACATGATGTATACGCAAACTATGCAGCATGCCCCAAACAAATACATATACACCCAGACTAACAAACACACCCACGGAGATTTACATATGTATATGTTTATACATAAATTTATTTTACATAGGAAACACACGCAGCGAGAGGACTGCAGATGTGCAGCTTTTGTAGAGAAAACCAGCATAAGCAAAATTTCTCTCTATCGTTCTCTCCCACTTGCCCACTTTATACCCATCTCATTCGCACTGTTGGGGCTGGCTGGGGTACGCATAAAAGGCATATATACGTATGTATATCTGTATAAAAGAACAAATCTAACGATGCGTTATGGGAATATTTGCATTCGAAATTGAGAAATTTTCTCTCTATAAATGTGAGTGTGTGCAGGGCCCTCTATATATATAGATATGTAAATACATATATAGATAAATTGTGGTATTGTATATAACAGTCCTATGTATTTATGTACGTGGATCACAAGCCAATCGGAATGTACAGGGTGATCTATCACATCAGAGAGCGCCAAGTGAAAGTGGTTGAAAGTGTTGCATCCTTAACCAAAGCACCGGAAGTTCATCCTTGGTTGATTAAATGTACGTTTGATAAGGATATACATATCAACAGTCAATATACATATAGATATACCCTTAAATCTCTCTCAAGATCAAGCTTTTGGTCTTTTTCTTCATTGACCATCTCTCATTTGCTGAAATACTTACCAAAATATCACCCTGTGACAGCATGTCTGACGTGGCATGGCCCTATACAAATAATTCTCACATTGCTCGAATAAATAAGCCAAGCACACGAAATTCAGTAAAAGCATCCTCGAAACAACAACACAAGAGAGGCCCTGGGAATGGGAAACGAAACAACAGAAAACGAGAAGCCCTCGAGGCATCCAAAATGCTCGTTCAATGTACATAGTACATACAAGGATACATGTACATATGGCTGTGTGTGTCGACACTACCACCAAAAAACGCATGACTAAAAATTCATTCAGCCAGCCAACCGTACAACCACCCAACCCAACCAAAACCCACACCCAAAAACCAACAGAAAACCCACCTACAGCCAGAGCGAACCATCAGCTTTCACCTTATCCTCTTCCCCTTTCTGGGGGCACTGGCAGTCTCCATATGGATATTGGGATGTTTTGGGAGATTTGGGAAGTGGGATGTGAAGAAATTTCCTTAAAGAAATATAAGTGCACAGGAACAATATGAAATAGGGGCAGGAATGGGAAAGTCAACAACTCCGATCCCTCCTATGACTTGATCAAGCGTTTAAGGGCTTATACCAGACAGAGCTACTAATGTTATTATAATATTCCTATCAATCATACATATTTAGTTATATTTTCTTTGAGAAATGTCTCGATTTAGAGTTGTACAAGGTTCAGATCTAACTCCACTGTAACAAATTCTTCTTATCCTTTCGTATGCCGTATCTTTAAAATAACTTTAATAAGATACCCATATTTTCCACGAAATCTAGTTCAACTTTCGTATCGTATCGTCAAGTTGTTTAACGACTCTCCTTTTAAGTACTTTGATTATATTTACAATTTTCTAAGCAATTTTGAAGCGTCAATATGCATCCAATTTGTTGAGCGTGGCAAAATTTTTTAATATACTTCTTCAAATGTTTTTTTCTTGGTATTACACATACACATAACATACATACTTCTAAATATCTCTAATTTATTATCAATATACAGTCGCCAAATATTAAAGAAGTCAATACAGAGCCCATAACGAAAGTCTTAAAGACCCAGATGCTGCCTGTCCATCATGGAATGATTATCAAGGATTGGAGAACAACATTTGTACTACATTCTCAATGAATCCTGGAAGCTCATTCCTGGGGGGAGAGAGAGAGAGAGCAGTCGGGCCTGATCCAGATATTTCAACTAGTACAACGTCCAATATGGCAGACAACTTAGTTAACAACAAATGCCACGACTTTTTGATTTCGTGGAATGAATCTTAACGGGTTTGGTTACCCGGCAGCACGGCCTTTGCAGCCTGGGTGACGGCCTTGAGGACAGAAGGAGCCGGGGCAGCTGTGGGCATGGGCATGGTCACTGGCGAGTCGGGGATTGTGAAAGAAGTACAGCATAAATCCAGCAGCCAAGACGACGTGGGCACTGAGGATCCCAATGATGAGGAACAGGGAGAACTGGGAGTTGCGCAGGGCTGGTGTCAGCACGGCAATCAGAACGGTGCCCGACAGCAGGGCTGCGGTGATGACTAGCAGCCACTGGAGCAGGGAAATCTGCAATCAAAAAGAATCAATTGAAAAACAATCCTCTCCAGTGAATAAGTTTCAAGCACTTACATTAATCACCCAGAGGATGGAGACGGGTATGTAGATGGCCAGGCTGTAGCCGTAGATGCACATCAGGGATAGTAGGGTGGGCGTGTAGGTGGCCTGCCTCAGGAAGCGCCAGAAAGAAAGAGATGGATGCACACGTATGAATGTGAACTAGAGCGGGATAGAGCACTTACGCTATCCGTTTCGACGGCATCGGCATCATCGATGGGCTTCAGGCTGTACTTAAAGAGGGCCCAAAGTATAGCCGGCAAGATGTTGGCATAAAGAAAGATGCACGTGGCCGCGTACGAGACCAGGTGGAAGTTGTAGTGCCAGTGGTACCCATCGCTGGCATGATGCAAGTAGCTGGCTATGTTGCCGCTGATGGCAATCGAGAAGATCTGCGGGTTGAACATATATGGTTTTCATGTAGTATGGTCAACTGTGGTACAGTATGGCTGCTGCGACACTCACCAGCGTGACTGTTATCCAGAAGGGACCATAGAGGTCGGGATTCTCGCCAATGTTCATGCGTAGATAATTGCCAGCCGCCCGCTTGGGTATCATCGAGTTGGCAATGCGCTCCAATACCATGTAGGTGTCCACGTTGAAGAACTGCTGATAGTACTCGATGGTCAGGAAGGATAGGCGTGCGCCAGAGCCGCCGCCACTACCAGCACCTCCAGATCCATCGATGGGGGCGTTCTGGAGATTGGTGGCTTCACCGCCAGCCATGGCCTGTGCGGAAGTGCTCATATCGTAGATAAGATCGGCCAGAGGATCACCGCGTTGACGTTGTGCACTGCTACTGCCGCCAGCTCCAACGAATCCACTACCAATGCCACCTCCCCCGCCGCCTGATGCATGTGTTGGCGAGTTCACATTGATTTGCGCTGGTGTGCCGCTGTTAGTTGCGCTTGTGGTGCTATAGTCGCGAAACTGTAGCAAATCGTCTGCAGTCGGTGTCTCCATATCGCTGGATGCACTACGAAATCGGGGTCTTGGTAAATATTACACGTATTTTCCACTGCGCTGTTGTCCAAAGGCTATCTGTCCCAGGTATCGATAATTTTCGCCAGTGGCAGTCCACTGTGAGTGTTGGTAGCCCTATCAGCTGCTGGTTATTAGTGATGATAATTTGGCTGGATGCCTATCAGATGTTTTCACAGTTACAGTATATACAGTACATACCAACCATAAATAAAACATGAATATAAACCTAAATCACTATAAATATTTTCTAAAAACTTAATATATAACAAAAACTAGCAAAATAGCTTGTTCTTTTGCACTTGAATTTATATTTTTATATATATAATTCTATTTAGTTCAATGATAGATAAATGTGTTGATAAATTTTCTATCCCATACTCATATAATCAACTACATATTTTCCTAACTCTAAATCGATATATAGCATTTAGGTCTATTTTTCGCTAGTCAAGTAGCACTTTTATCATATTATCACAGTAATTGTTGGCAATATGATGCTGTACTCATATAATCAACTACATATTTTCCTAACTCTAAATCGATATATAGCATTTAGGTCTATTTTTCCATAACTTAACGTTATCCAACACTTTTTTGCTTCTGCACAATAATCGCAGAAGTTTCCATCAGATTTGACGAAATTGTTTACTAAATTTAGTATTCCAGCGGAAAAATACAAATAGTACACGCTCCGAGCGCAAGTTCTGACCGTACTCCCGAAACACTCTAAACAAACAGGAAAATGCCAGTGAAAAATGGTGATTCCGACGGAGAAGGGGACGTCTCTGGCGCAGAGTCGGAGCGCTCCAACTCCAGCCAGGGCCGTGACTCCTCCGACGAAGAGGAGAACAACGAAATCGACTCCGATGACTCCTCCGAGATGGATTCCAGTGATATTGAGCGCATCCGAGCCGAACACATTGAGGATATGCGTAAGAATCATGTCCCCGAGTAGCGCCCATCCATCCTCTATCATTCCCTGCTAACAAAGCCCTCTCATTCGCTATCCACAGTGAGTCTAGAGCGGCAGTTCAACACGCTGCGTGAGCAATATTACTTTGAACGAATAACCTGGATCGAAAGCCAACTAGCTGAGGTCCGTTCCGGCCGTTCCGAGGAGTTTGTGCATCCCCAGAGAGATCTCGACAAGGTCTACCGAACACGCATCGAGGTTGCCGATGTGCTTCGAAGATTTCGTCTGCAGAATATCGAACACAAGTTCCTGTCCGAGGAGCAGGCATGCGTCCAGCACTTGGAGGTAAATCGATACCATATTTTCCCGCCAAAAATCATCTATCTAAATCTCTCCTATTCCGATTTAGAGCGAGAAGCACATGGCGGGAGACAACCTGCGAGAGGATCTGCTGGAGCGGATACGCCGCCTGGAAGAGGATCGTCATAACGTGGACATCTCCTGGGCCGACTGGGGCACGGACAAGCGACAGAGCAAGGTGCGGGGGCCAGGGCGCAAGAAGGCCGTCACAGTCACAGGTCCCTATGTGGTCTATATGCTTCGCGAGGAGGACATCATGGAGGACTGGACGATCATCAGGAAGGCGCTCAAGCGCACCTCTACCACCACTACAACGGGTCCGGTAACACCCACGTCGGGGACAAGTGTACTAGGGGGTGGTGGACCCACTGTTGGCATGGGTCTCTCTGCTCTCAGTGGCGGTGTCCCGGCAATGGCCGGTGCCAGTGGATAGCGGTGGGGGACTGCTGCTTGCGCCCCCATGCGTACCTGACGGTGGCAGAGGCAGCAGCAGCTGCAACGGCAGAAGCAACAACAGAGCTTCTCCCTATCGACTCCACCATCAACACCGCCCCTCTCCTCAACCCGCTATCCGGCCTTCTCCCACTGCGGTGATCCATGATGGGAGACGCTAGACTGGAGTCGTGTCGTTCCACGTGCTAAGTCCCCAGTCACAGCACGTGCCCCCCACATCATCTCCTAAATAGCTAGATGTAGTTTAAGGCACAGTTCGCACTCTCAATGTAAATTTCCACTGCAACAAGCCGAACCCTTGATGTAATTTATGCTAAACGTTTAAGCAAATAAATTAACTGCAATTATTGTGTGTATGGTACTGCAGATTTTCTATAAGTCGCAATGCCTTTCAACTCATAAAGGGTAAAATGTGTAGCACCGACGAACCCATCATTTTCACCTTCATGTGCAACACCTTCAAATATCCATATAAAAAGCATTGGTTTATTTCTAAAGTATTTCAAACAAAACATAGTTTAATCAGAAGCCCTTGGCCTTGAGGTGCTCACGCAAGACATCCACATAGTCGCCGTGAATGTGTATCTGGCCGCTGAGCTCGTTGACGCGTGAGGCGCAGAGTTTTCCATTGCGCGCCTGCTCCACCACGGAACGCAGATCTTTCTCCAGGGCCCAAATGTCGCCCTGGACGCGACGAACCACCGTGATGCGACGTTGGCCACGGAAACGGGTTTGTAAGTATACGGGCACCATGTGATTCTTGGTGCGGGCCACAAAATAACTGCTGTCCGAGCCGTCCGACTTCTGTAGCTGCCACCCGGATGGGTAATCCGTCTTAGCCACCGGCCGGGGAACAGTAGGGGGCGGCAGCAGGCGTTCCACAAACTTCCAGGCAGCCGCGTTCCCGATGGGCTCCACCTCTAGGTACTGTTCCAGGCTCTGAACCTCCTTAGACGAGCGAAAGCTGGACAGGAGTGCGGGGTGCGTGTGCAGGGAACGTGTAAGCTGGAGAAGAGGTGGATGGCAATGAATTCTCGGGATTCATCGAAATGGTAGACACTTACCCTCACCTTGCCCAGTTTGTGGCAGAGAACACTGCCCAGCAAGAGTTTCGTGGTAGCCGACATGGTTTTTATACACTTTAAAGTGAAAAATAACAAAATTTGGGTTACATATGCGGTTCCACAGCAGTGTTGGAAGGCGCAGCACTCACTCACTTATCGATACATCGATAGGAAGTGCAGCTGGATCGTAAAACAAAAATTCGTTAACATACAAATTGAATTGAATAAACATTTTTCCTGCTAACCGCCAACGCAAACACTAACATTTGCAGGCTGTTTGACGTTTATTAAGACGTTTGAATAGCAAAAACTAAATGCGATCGGCACAAGAAACAAGTTCTCATGCATTTTTTGTGCACTGACAACACATATTACTGATTGAGTTGCGATTAGCTCGCCGCACAGTCCGAACGACAGCACATGGCGGCGCATCAATAATGATTAAAGTTATCTATTTCTCTCCTTTTCTCTGTTTACATAGCATGCAACAAATGCAGCCTGTGACGTCATCGCCGAAGCTTTTATCGCTTTTTGTCAACACCAACACCACTGCCCACGTTCATCGTTACTCACTTTACACACACAACGTTGCAACTGACGCCCGTAGCTGCGTTTGATTTTCGCCACTACACAGCCCATGCCCCACTTCCCCCCACCACAACGCTTATACAATTTTTATTGCATTGCAGCTGTTGGCTCATTGTTGCTTTTGCAAAAACACACAGCATAAAATGTGTGCACTGCAGCTTTTGTTTCCGCCCCCCCCCCCCCCCAATCAGCTTTTCACGCTCAGTTTTCGTTGCGCTTTCGGTGCGACCAGTTGTCGCCTCGCCTCATTCGCTGCTCCTTTGCCCACCATTTTGCCGATTGTCGCGGATATTGCAGATTGCAATTTGGCGCGCGCGAAACTCTGTCCGTTATACTGTGCGTTCCACTGTGTGTGCGTGGTTATGAAGTGATGTGCTTGACCGCGAGAGATAACGGTGTCACGACAGTTCTGTAAAGCTGCAGAATGGCCCGTAAGGACGATCCCGTATTCAATGTGAAATTCGTTCAGCTCGTGGAGAGCCAGGCCTGTCTGTGGAACTACACGCATCCCGGCTACAGCAAGAAGGAGGAGGTGCAGCGCGCCTGGCAGCATGTGGCCAACGAAATCAAGGACACGGGTACTGGCCACCACCACCTGATAATTGCTGATCATTCATTTCAACTATAATCAAATTTCATTTTCATTTTTGCGTTTTTTTTTTTGTTGGTTTCAATTGCGTGCTCATTTGCCTCTTGCTGGTGTGTGTCCGTGTGTGTGTGTGTGTGATGCAAGCTTTTTGCTGCTTCTGTGTGAGTGCGTTGCGATTTCAATGCAGCTTGTGTGTAGGTGTGTCACTGTGTCGCACAGCGTTTGCATGCAATTAGTTGTTGCTTTGCCGCGGGGTCCGCCGACAATTGGGTTTTCAGCAATTGCTGCACAAGTCGCATACCCTACAGCACAACAGCCAGCGCTGATCAATAGCCTCTGGGAGTGCAAGTAGTAACTGTTCTTTTGTTCATGTTATTTTCTTCTTCTTTCCCGCAGTACGCAACTGCCGCGAGCGCTGGCGCACCATTCGGAGCAGCTTCCTGCGCTCCCTGAAGCTAGCCCGCACTCAGACGGGACGCGGCAAGCGCAAATACTACCTGTCCAAGTACCTTCAATTTCTGATACCTTACACAAAGTCACGTTCCGGGCACAAGCAGGTGACAGCGGCGGCAGGCCCGGCCACAGCGGGGATGGTGCTGCGCAAGCCCAGCACATCGACGGCGGCCACCTTTCTGGCCGGAGTGGGTCACCTGCGGATGGTGGGGCAGGTTACGGAGGAGGAGGAAACCAAAGAGAGCGGCGAGAGCGAGGGTGAGGGTGAGAGCCACCTGCCGCTTGATGTTCAGGTTTCGGAGGAGGAGGACAAGCACCATGTCACGCACTCGCCCACATCCTGCTTGCCCCTGCGATTGCAGTCGATCAAGGTGGAACAGCAGCAGCATCCGCACACCCAGTCACATGCCCAACAACAGAGCGATAAAATTGTGGCCCACCAGTCGTTGGTGACGCTGCCGGCCACAATGGCTGCCGCCTTAAGGCACCACAACATGAACAACTGGACGGAGCTAGCTCACTGGCTCAAGGGCAGTAGTCACCATCACAGCAACGACAGCGGGCTGCTGGCCCACCAAAAACTGTCGACGCCACCGCCACAACCCCCCCAGGTGGCCGACCCGGCACCGGCCATGCCAACACCGCCCCCAGCAACAGGACAAGGCCCATCAGCGGGACCAGGACCCGATGCGGACTTCTCCTTTTTGATTAGCCTGCACCCCTACCTGAAGGAGATGAGCGGCAAGCAGAATCGGCGCTTTCGCCAGAAGGTTGTCGGCCTCATCGACAATGTCCTGGACAATGTCGACGTATGATGGAGTTGGGACTTGGAGCAACACCAATAGTGCCCATTTGTTATGTGTCTGTGTATAGCTAGTGTGTATTTGCATTGTTTTTTTCTGTTGAATGTTATCACGGATAACGTAAACCACCATTTGTTATATGTGAAATTAAGCCTGTAATTAATGCAAATAAAATTATTTTTGAACACTACATTTGAATGCGCGGGAACAAAGGGATCAACTCAAGAGAGTTGATAGCGCAACGCAAGTATCGATGACTATCGATGATCGGAATCATCGTTTAGTGTTGCAAGACTGACCATTTTCTGTTACAATTTAATTTCTACCTAGTCGAGTCATACTAGGCAACAAAATTGAACTTTTTATTTACACTTCAAACCAAACCGACTTTTTCTGATAGATTTGGGGCCTTACAATTTTTAAACGAATTATAGTTTTTGTTTCATGGTGTGGTTTCTTTTTAAAAATTGTTAAAAACTTGTATTTTTTATGTATTTTTCAGAGGTTGTGCTCCTCTTCTTCACACAACTCAAGTGTTTTATTCTGAAAAACTGATAAATGCAGGTAAAAATTTGACCCAAATGCGTTGTAGCCTCAGCTTACCTACCATCCGGAAAATATTTCGCTTTCAAATTAAAAATTGAAAATATTTTTCTGTTTTTTTGTCCCTAAAATTTGGACTGTAAAAACTCAGGAAAAATAGAAAAAATTATTTCTTCTGCTTTTGTATTTTTTTTGCATAGGTACATTAATTAGGCGTCGTTAAAGGTATCGTTTGTAAAAATTTTTGGATAAACTCCTAAGGCGCAGCCGTTTGACCAAACCTTCTAGTGCAGCATTTTACCGTTAAATTTCGTTACTCGAAACACAACCGGTTTTGTTTACAAAATATACGAAAATTTTGTATTTGTAAAAGGGTATTCACACATTTCGGGGATTGTCCGTAAGGTTTTGCCGTTCCGAAATTTACCCAGTTATTCCAGCACGTTTCTATCCGATGGTTTTCAAATGCAACCCTAGAATGGCAATAAAATAAGTTCGCGCCCAGAAATATTTCAAATTGTTTTTCAAATTTCAAATCGTTTATAAAACAAACAAAAATAAACCAGAAATGAAATATAAAATGGAAAGAATAAAAATTTGCGGAGCTAAGTGTAATTAATAACCATGTATAGGTATGTATTTGCTTTGTTTATGATTAGTATTTTGCATCCATTAAATAAACAAACAATACACGCATGTTGAAGTAGACTGCTTAGGTGGAAAATCTCAACATTTTGCGGGGGTCCCCAAATATTTCTGATAACGTCGACTAAGACAGATCAACTGCAGCTCTAGTATTTTTGCCGTATAGATCGATGCAGATCGATGACGATTTTTCGTCCAAGAATTTTCTCAAGAATTCCTCCAGAAGTCAAAGCAGCTGCTGACAAATTTCTATTGGTGGGCATTCAAAATGTAGATTTCTCATGTATTTAATTTATTATTATTTATTAATTTAATAATTATTAATTTATTAATTAATTATTATTAATTCACGCACGCCAGCTGGCGCACCAAAGCGGACTAAGCCGGAAAATCCAGTCCAGAAGTCCATAAGTCCAGAATCAGCAGAAATTACAGGATTTTCTGCACTAGAAAACCAAGCGTGAGAAACTCCAGTAAATTGTGGGCAGCTGCTGCAATTTTTAAGGGAGTAAAAAGATTAACGTTTATTGTACATACATGGATTTTTTTTATTAT
Organism: Drosophila lowei; assembly: GCA_008121275.1. Taxonomy (NCBI): domain Eukaryota; kingdom Metazoa; phylum Arthropoda; class Insecta; order Diptera; family Drosophilidae; genus Drosophila; species Drosophila lowei. The sequence goes on along the minus strand of CM017781.1, from coordinate 30,434,090 downwards.
AGTCAATAAAATAGCCAATTTACTTATTTCAAACTGTTGAGATTTCAGACCAAAACTTTTTTATCGTATGCTCATCAGCTGGTTTTTGATGGATGGTGCCAGTGTGAACCGGGGCTTAACATCATCAATCCCCCGCTCCCCCGGGATGTGCACGGTGTGCGCCCAGCATTGATATTAACACTAACCATACAGTATATAGATGTGACAGTGAATACCCTCAGGTAATATACGAATGTAATGAACGGATATATGTATGTACATAAGATATTTAATAATTGAATTATGTAGAATATTTATAAGAATTGCATATAATTATACATATGCATACATATGTAAAACTAATTCCATATATATGTATGCATATTTATTTTAGTATATATATTTTTTGTTAGATCGTATATTTAAAAATATCATTATTTTAGTTAAAATCACTTTTTTATATGTAATAAACAAAGAAGTCGAGAACCGACGGCCTTTACATAATTGTGTATAATATAAATGTGCAATTATATTATTGTAATATTTAATATTTTGTAGAATGTATGCCTAAATCGAACAAATAACAGGTTTTATTTTATTTCCCACGCCCAAGTGCCCCGCACCCCCACCCACCCTGCCCATTTTTCATTAATTTTTTGGCGGTCAGGTCTTTTCATCAACAAGCTGAAGACTCAAAACAAAAACCAAACTAAAATTTTGGTTCTACCGGCCACAATACTATACACACACGCAAAGTACATGAGAATGCATGTGCACCCATACATTAAAACATGCTGGAGGCAAAACAGAACAAGAGACCTGAAAGCGTTCAAAAAATCTGAAAACGAAAAAGCATACAATCACATATTTTTGTCGAAACATATTGCGTGTGTACTAACACATGCAAAGATGTTCTCTCTGCGTTCTCTTTCATGATGACGCGTCAGTACTCTGGGGTACTCAACGCGCTAGCCTGTGTGTGACGCTTTCGTAGTATGAACTGGCACATCTATATACTGTATGGTTAGTGGTTCTGCTGACTTTAATCAGTCAGCAGAACAGATACGATCTGCAAATAGCAAAATATTGTGTAGACCGTAATGAAAATTAAAAACTTATTTATTTTTATTTTTCAGCACTTCCAACAGATCATTTTGAAATTTCGTTTGTGGGCTGATTAGGTCCTGCTTCTCCTGCCTCACGTCGTGCTCTTCCTTCTTTCTGTGGTGGTCCTTCTGTTCTTCGAGTCGGTCCCGGGCGATCTCTGTCAGCCACGAAATGTCATTCTTTTTTGTTTTCTTTGGCGGAGGCCCAGAAAAGGTGCTGGAGCCTCAAGACCCGTCCAGCTCCATCTCGATAATGTCAGAAAAGAACTCATCAGCATCTGCAATGAACACATTTTATTAATTTATTGTTAAAAAAATATATTTCATTTAACTTACTATCGTTGTCCACTGTGCTCTGCTCCATGATGGAGCACCCCCGCTCGGTCCAATTTTATTTTTTTTAATCCTGCAAAGTATAAAAAAATAGTAAGTTTCACAATATTTTATTTGGCAGACTCAATAATATCTACCTGTATTTTTTCGTCATATTTTCGAGCTTTGTCCTTATCTCAGACCATCCCAGGTCAAACCCAGTCTCCTTCATGGACTCGGCCATCTCCAGGTACACATGGGAATTTTTGCGTGGTCCGCGCAAATCTTCAATTTTTCCTGCCATACTTCAATAAGCAGGTTCTCTAGCGCGGCACTCCATAATAATAATTATAATCAAATTAATGAAAAACAAATGTATCTATTTAACGTACCACTGGAGGAGTTTTCTGGTACTATCTCCATTTTATATATACATTTTTCGATATTTTTTTCTGCTGCTGTTCTTATGCTGTTCTGTTGTTTTTCTTGTTTTTTGTTAATTTTGTCACAATCATTGTTTACGTGTTCGCAGTGAATACCATTTTAGTGCTAAAGTGGTTCGAAATCCTCTTACACACTTTTTGGTGTCAGTCCCACGCCAGGAGAAAAACTTCGCCACATTCGCCAATAATTCAGTTTTACCTTAAAATCTCCAGTATTTTTTTTGGCTTTGGACCGGCAGCGCAGTCGCAGCGCACTTTCCTATTGTAAAACTCCCGCTTGCGAGCTCGTTTGCGAGCGTTTTGCGATACAAAACCATATCGCTCGTACACAAGTTCGCTTGCGAGCTGCAAAGCGTTGCTCTGCTGGCTGGCTCCGAGCCGAAGACCCTGGGATTCAGTTTTCTGTGTTCGATGCGCGACATGATCGCTGTATGAACTGGCACATCTATATACTGAATGGTTAGTGTCGTGATCTAGGAATATTTCCAAATTTTAAAACGATTGATACTTTTTCAGACAATTCTCATATAAAGAATCAGTAATGGATCTTCAATTCAGATTGTACTTCTATGTATATACACCTAATTCTGTTTTTACACGGGTTTTAAATAACACGGTTTGAAAATCAAAAATGTTAAATTCTTAACACGTTTTTATTTCATTAAGCACGGTTCAAAATAACACAACACAAATAGATAAAAACACACACGGCTCACAAACAGCTTGAAATTAAAAGAAAACAAGAAAGATCATAAAGAGAATATGTACTTGTTTGTTTTCTTTCGTTTTTTTGCGTATACACCTAATTCTGTTTTTACACGGTCTTTTTTTACACGATTTTGAAATAACACGGTTTGAAAATCAAAAATTTTTCATTTTTTACACGGTTTTATTCCATTTAACACGGTTCAAAATAACAACACAAATATATAAAATCACACACAGCTCAAAAAAAAGCTAGAAACCAAACGAAAACAAGAAAGAGCATTAAGAGAATATGTAAATATTTGTTTCTCTTTCGTTATTTTGCGTATACGATCAATGTCTTTTTTTACACGGTTTTTTCAGGAACCAATCTACCGTGCAAAAACAGAATTAGGTGTATATACATCCATACAAGCAAATATATTTTAACCTGTGGAAAAGGGTACCCAACCACATGAAAAAATAAGTTTATATGGATATATTATATGTGGTGTATATCAAATACACATTAAAAGTAACTTATCAATACCAAGTCTTAATACCAGTCCGTCCTGGGTCCGTTAAACTGACCAACATGGCAGTACCTGAATAGCATGAAGGCAGAAACGACCACGGACAGCATGTTCGGATATGTCGTGTTAATATTCCCCAATAGTTGCGGCATATTCACAGCTATTCAAGTGGCTTAGCCTGAATGGTATTCAATGGCCATCCAGGGCCGCCTTTTAGCCGAACAACCTTCTGAATCTGCTCCAGCTCCTGAATATGAACATCACGTACATTTCCCGGTGGGTTCACCTTTTTAATGGTTGGGAAATGCAGTTCCAATCATCACCATATGTCGATCCAAGTACAGTAATTAACGTACACTTAAAAGTATGGAATGGGACTCATTATTGCTACCGATTCATACCCGATTCAAAACGAGCGATACTATCGCTATACTATCCTATACCACTAACCATACAGTATACTGTATGGTTAGTGCCTATACCATCCATCGATACTATCGACTGGATGCGAGTGGTGCGCGCCAAATAGTAATTGTTTGAAAGTGAATGAGCGAAAAAGATTTAAATGCAATCCATTGGAATAAAATATGCACGGAAGTACGATCTGAGAGCGAAAATTCAAAAAACCTGCGTATGGATCTTGTACAAGAGAAAATTCGTTCTCAGGCAAGCACAAGCGTCGGCAGGTCAGTATCTTTTTGCACGATGTGGAATAGATCTCGAGACGACGCGACGTTCTTTTATTATATTTTAAGTTGTGGGTTTGTGGCAATGCTTATCGATATGGATATTGGCTTTTGGTTTCAATTTTCAATGCCTCCGCGCCAGTCATAGCAAAACGTTTCAAAAATGTTTGCCCGTTGTTTTCAAATGAGCCCCATGGAAGCGCCAGTGTGAAAAACCTCCGCTATCCACTTTTTGACATGCCTTTTTTCCGACATTTTCGAAAAAAAATGGAGATTTTGATGGCAAACGATTAGGAATTCGATGCTGATCACGAAATAAGTCTTAGATGTGTCCTGGGACATGGCTCTAAGTGTCATTTCTACACGGTTTCTACATTGGTGCATTCGTCAAGAGGGTGAGTCCATAACGCGTCCTAAAATATACTGGAAAATACTATGAAAAAAATTTAAAAATTTGCAAGGTGTGTGAGAAAATAAGATAATCCGATCAAGTATACGGTCTGACCTTCAGAAATATAAATAGTATATTTACGAATTCAAGTTCTGTTATACATGTTCCTCGTTTTTGATATTCCGTCGAATATTACCAGCTAGATAGATTTCTCAGCCCTGTCCATATAGTTTTATACGATTAATGAAACAATTTTCTACTTGACTGGCTTATTATTTTAAACACTTGCTTTTATTGGATTTATATACCCTTTGTTCTTAAATATACCTTTGAAAATGAAATTTAATAGATTGATGAAAATACTGTATGGTTACTGATATTAGTTTTTGAGTTACCTATCGATGTCACGTCAGTGTATCAATTATTAAAAACGCTTAATAGCTTAACAACCACTAAATTCATTTTTTTTAACTCCTCATTTAAAACTAAATCATTTGCTTCGCTGAAAACCTTGAAATAAATCTTGTATAGTGTAGGCGCAAGAGCTACGATTTCTTTAATTCCTTTGATTTTAAGGTGTCTTATTTTTTCAAAAAAGAATAAGCCATTTTTGGTGTTTTTGTTTTCGAAGAGGCCAATTATCAAATATATCACCCTGAGGCAGATAGAAAAAAAAAAACAAATGCTCCACCAAAAAAAAAAGACATACTAATGGAGTAATGGACCCTCTTCTGGTGAATCTTGATACGGACTATGTGGACTACTCGAGCTCAAATGACATGAGTTCAGAATTTTCCCCCACTTTATCTGTCCACCAAAATCGTCGTCCTGGTTTATAAATATGTATATATGTATATTATATTATTCGTTTTAAATAAAGTCTTACCTATTACGTAGTATAATCTCTTCTCGTAAATTTTCATTCTGGGCAAGGTCTTTTTATACTGCATTTCAGCGACAGAATTTAGGTGAAAAAAGTCGAGAAAAAAGAGGTGAAAAAACAAGAAAAAAGAGGAGAAAAAATAAGGAAAAAAAGATTTGAAAATGGTGTCAAAATTTGACGTTGTCAGCTGTCAAAATTTGACGTTGTCAGCTGTCAAAATTTGACGTTGTTGCTGTCAAAATTTGACGTTGGTTGTCAGCTGTCAAAATTTGACGTTGTCGCTGTCATCTAACGTTAAGTTACGTCACGTGTTACGTTTTATCCAGCAACATTCTATTTGTATACGTAAATTGTGATACTAAACGTCACTAAATTCACTTGTGGCACTCACTTCTCTTTCGATACCTTCATTTGATGAGCTTATAATCGGATTAGTATTTTTATTCAGTGTTTTAGTCATTTCAGTATTTCCAGAAAAACCATTTATGGCATTTGTGTGAGAATTGTGAACGGTCACACCGTCAGAAGCCTCCACCTAGAGCTGTCAAACCATCGATAGTGGTGCCACTCGATAGTTTTGAATAGAATGATTCAAAAAATCATACTATCGATAGTATCGGGCCCATATAACTAAGATTAGAAAAATCTTTTAAAGGCTATTTATCAAGCAAAATTAAGTAACAAGTGTTCAAAATTAAACATTTTATTCAGGAAGAATTTCCTTTTTAAAACTCAAAGACTCTATTATTTCTTAGTTTCATTTTCGCTTGCATAAATTTAAGAAGGATTTCTTGGAATTTCTTGGAAGTAGCGAACATGTTTTCCAGTAAAACGGCAGCTTGATCTGCATTGAACTGCGAACGAAATCCTTATTTCTTATATCGGGGATCTTATATATTGGCAAGGCTGATTGCTGAGCGATCTTCAAATATCAAAAGCCTTTTTTTTATTTCTCTTGCAAAAAAAAGCAGACCTGCCTGCAAACATTTGAACCCTTAACAATTTATATGCGATTGTGCTACTTTTAAAAAAGGTAACCATGCGCTTGCACTTTGTCAGCCCTAACTTCAAATTTTCTTGGCTCAAGCAGTCTTGCACCTCTAAATTTAAGCAGTGGTCATAGGTGTAGGTGTTGTTTTTGAAGAATGTCAAATGCCTTAACCATGGCACTCGCATTGTCAGTTACAATAACACCGACTTAACCAGAACCTTTCGCAATGAGTTGGCTATGTTCTCTGATGAATGAATAAAGGTTTTCGGTTGACACCACTGCACTTTTCAAAATCAAAGTAGAGATGGGGAAGCGACCGATAAGAGCTCGATAGTATCATGAATAGAAGCAAAACCATCGATAGTAGCAACTAGCACCAAAACATCGATACTATCGATAGTGCCATCGATGGTTTGACACCTCTAGTACATGCTATCTCTCTCTGACAGCTGTCCCTATGTGACGTTTGGCTTATTAGACTTATTTATTACTCACAACCATTAACAACATTAGCAATGGTTGTAGACGTATAGACCCGGTCAACAACGGAAGCGTCAGCGCGTTAGATGTGAAAGTAACTATCCATACACGCACGTGTATCTACGAGTGAGCGTGCGTGTGTGTGCGCTTGGTCGGTTGCAGGCTGCGAATGTGATGTAATTTGGCTTGAAGATAACGCAAAACAATTGTGATTGGGGTTTGTGTTTTGTGAGACACTTGTCTGATTATTTACACACAATATATTATGTAAGGCACGACCGCACACTCACACACACACACACTTGCAGCACTCGCTCACAGTACCACCGCGAGGGGTGCGGGGAGAAAGTTGGAGCTGATATGCATTATAACTGATTTCCAATTTCAGACTGTCAGCAGACGGCCAAAATCTATACCACCGCCGGACAGATCGCTCAGCGAGTGGATGCTACGCTGCACAGCCTGCCTGAGACACCTCTATCGACAAACCGCCGCATACGGAAGCCGTACGGTACAGAGCTCCTTCGTCATGAGTAAATGCTGCTGCACCGCCACCACGACGATCACAACACCCGTTCTGAATACATCGCCCCCGCGCCACAACAGTTTACTGACCCTAAACGGCGGCAAGAGTATGGCAACCGGCCGTACTCCCGCGGCGCCGTCGCCCCACATTGTGGTCACTCCTGAGACTCGCGCGCTCATCGAACAGCGTCAGCAGACGGCCTTTGACTTCTTCGACGAGACCCTGCAACTGTACGGGGTGGAGGAGCTGATCTTCTGCTTCAACGGCGGCAAGGACTGCACCGTGCTGCTGGATCTGCTGATGCGCTATTGCCGCCAGCAGGGCATCAGCAGCCGTGACATCCCCATGCTGTACATCAAGTCGGATGACGCCTTTGCGGAGATCGACGAGTTTGTGGCGCGCTGCGTGGAGCACTACAACGTCCAGCTGATTGAGTACGAAGAGTCGTTAAAGGAGGCCCTCACCCACATGTCGGCGGACATGCCGCGTATCAAGGCCGTATTTGTGGGCAGCCGAAACACTGACCCATACTGCGAGCACCTGACCCCCATGCAGGTTGGTCCCTCTCGTTCCATTCACCTGTTGTTTGCGTTGCTAAAACTCTTGCTCCCTTTCGACTGCAGCCCACGGACAATGGCTGGCCGCCGATGATGAGGCTGAACCCGCTTCTGGAGTGGTCTTACCATGACGTCTGGCACTACATTCATATGAACTGCGTGGCGTACTGCCCGCTGTACAACAAGGGATACACCTCCATTGGCTACAGGTCCAACACGGTGCCCAATCCGCATTTGAAACGCCTCGACTTGAGTAGCCCCTGCAGCGGGGCGGAGGGTGACTATCGACCTGCCTGGGAGCTGGCCGATCCCACTCAGGAGCGGGACGGGCGCCTGCAGAGGAAGTAGGCGGCCCCAAGAGGGACAGTCACGTTAAAGGTGCATCAGCAAGTCGGTGGTGTAGAGCAATACCTGCATACATTTTAAATTAGTTAGTCACAAATTGTATATATATATATATTGCATACGGGTGTTTAGTTAGATGCATCGGCTATTGACGATCTACAAATATATATCAAGTTTTTTTTATACCAACTAATTGTAAGTGTATGGGTGCCAAAAGCTATAGTGTAGTGCTGTAAAGTGTCAGCTTTATTAATTTCACAATATTTTGAGTTTCCTCAATAGGCTCTTCAGTCAGAGCGTGATCACTTGTTACTACATCAAGCAACAAGCATTTTAATAAATTGTAACATAGTTAAATGTGTATTTCAAAAGAAATATGTGTTCATATATCGATATATATGCAACGTAACATCCTTGCCATTTGCCGGTTCAACGGTGCTGCCAACTTGCGCTAGACCCCAACAGCTGTTTTTTCAATCTGTTTCCGCGTTCGTTTCTTGAATTTATTTGGGTTCCTCTTTTGTTGTTTACGTAACTACCAAGATAGAAAAGGCAAAAAAAAAAAAGACCAAACCTTTCTGAAGGCGGGAACCACCACACCAGCAGCAGCAGCAACAACACCTCAAGCGTCGCCCACACATCGCCTCCGCAACCGCATTTTCGACGACAGCGACCACAGTGTCGTCATCTGGGGGTAAACCGGAATAGTGACAGGCAAAACAGTGGGGGCTGGGATGTCGCGGCGCTCCCAAGATCTCATCGGGGTGCTGCGGGGCCTGCAGCTGGTGGCGGAGGCGTGCAGCCGCGAGCATCTGGCGCTGTCGAAGCATCTGTGGAGCAATTCGAGCGTGCGCGAGCTACTGGCGGAGAACGTGAGTCAGACGAGACAGACCGTACGCCAAGCAGGGGAGCAGCCGGCCGACGAGCTCAAGAAAGTGCAACAGGTGCTGCTAGAGACGACCGAACGTAGCTACGTGGTGGTCAAGGGAATCTGCTCGCTGTTGGAAACGAAACTCTCGATGATGCCCAAACTGCCGGGCGTGACCTCTGGTCGGAGCCAGGAGCGGCGGCCGCCGACAGCTGATCAAACGCCGACGAGCGCACAAGCTGATCTCGATGCCGCCAACCTGGACATATCCTCCATCACCCTCGAGGAGTTCGAGGACATCCTCTCCAAGCGCAACAAAAACCGCCAGGTGAGCCTTCGGACGCCCACCACCCAGAGCAAGCAGGTGCCCATCGCGCAAGCAGCAGGAGCATCGCCGACGGCCGAGGGTGTATTCGCCAGGGACACCCAGTACGTGGACAACGTGCTGCGCTTTGTAGCGAGTCCCTCGCCCGTACCCCCCGAAACAGCATCTCGGACCGGCGGAAGCATTGATGTGCCCGAGCTGAGCAAGGTGGCCAAGCAGCGGCGCGTGCCGGCCTCGCGCTTGGGAAGGATGGCCTCTTTTGGCGGCCTCTTTGCCGGTCTGGGCATTGGTACCCTCAACGAGCTGACCAAGGGCGCCCTAGGCATGGGCGGCTCAAAAACGATGCGAGAGGCCTTGCTCAGTCCGGCGAATGCAGAGCGCATCGTGGACACTCTGTGCAAGGTGCGTGGCGCAGCATTAAAGATCGGCCAGATCCTGAGCATCCAGGACTCGAGTGTGGTGTCGCCGCAGCTGGCCAAAGCCTTTGAGCGTGTGCGCCAGGCGGCCGACTACATGCCCGACTGGCAGGTGGAGCGCGTGATGAACACGCAGCTGGGGCCTGGCTGGCGCCAGCGGCTGAGTAGCTTCGAGGACAAACCGTTCGCGGCAGCCTCCATCGGACAGGTGCATCGCGCCACGCTGAACGATGGGATGCAGGTGGCCATCAAGATCCAGTACCCGGGCGTTGCGCAGAGTATCGAGAGCGACATCGACAATCTGGTGGGCATGCTTAAGGTGTGGGACGTCTTTCCGCAAGGCTTCTTCATCGACAATGTGGTGCGCGTGGCCAAGCGGGAGCTGCAGTGGGAGGTTGACTATGATCGCGAGGCGGAGTACACGGAGAAGTTCCGCCAGATGATCGCCCCCTATCCGGAGTACTATGTGCCCCGGGTGGTGCGCGATCTGACCACATCCAGTGTCCTTACCACCGAACTGATACCGGGCGTGCCCCTCGACAAGTGCTTCGACCTGAGGTGAGTACCGAGTGCTTCCTTCTGGAGAAGATCCCCTCTAATTCTTACGATTCCTTGGCAGCTACGAGCATCGTGCCCACATTGCTGCCTCCGTGCTGAAGCTGTGCCTGCGCGAGCTCTTCGAAATCGAGTGCATGCAGACGGACCCGAACTGGTCGAACTTCTTGTACGACGCGCCCAGTCGGCGGCTGATGCTCATTGATTTTGGATCGACGCGCTTTTACAAGCACGAGTTCATCCGGAACTACCGTCAGGTGATCATCAGTGCCGCACAGAACAACCGCCAGGGCGTCCTCGAGATGTCACGTGAGATGGGCTTCCTCACCGGCTATGAGACGAAACAGATGGAGCAGGCCCACGTCGATGCTGTGATGATCCTCGGCGAGATCTTTCGCTACGACGGCGACTTTGACTTTGGCAAGCAGAACACCACCGAGCGGCTGGCCGCCCTTGTGCCCACCATGGTGGCCCATCGGCTCTGTCCGCCGCCCGAGGAGATTTACTCCATTCACCGGAAGCTCTCGGGCATCTTCCTCCTCTGCGCCCGCCTCAATGTCCGCATGAACTGTCTACCCTTCTACCGGGAGATCATTCTCGGGAAATTCAAGGACTAAGCCTGGTCACATAAGTTCGGTATTCCGTTTTCGGTTTTAGTTAATTTTTTTATTTCCAGTACTAAGTGCTCATAATCCCAATATATAAACTTTGCTTATCTCAATTCGACAAGTGTTTTGTAACTCTTGGGTGCATGTGGGATCCTCCTATACAAAGAGATTTCTTATCTCTATCTCATCCTGCATCAGCAAAAAAGATAACAATACAAATGTAAAAATCCGAAAGCGATATCTGGTTCACGTGTGAACCAAAAAAGGTTTGAGTAGCTCCCTTTACTCGCTCTTCAAATCACTGACGATAAACAGTGAGATATACAGTGGCGAGCACGTGTGGATACATGTTCATCACTTTTCAGCTTAAACGCCTGTAAAATCTTTAAAAATGCATCAATCCTTGTGATTTTTTTTTCATAGATTCTTTAATTTAGTGAGAAAAAAAACACAATAATTTCAATTCAAAGAGATCCTTTTCCTTAAGAGATTTTAATATTTTCAAAAAAAAGTCCATGTATCCACTTTGGCACGTTTCAAATTTTTTGACTTTAATAATTTTTTAAAATGTTTTTTCCAAAGGGCCTTAGCTTTTATCACATTCCGAATAAGTTTTGGCGTAATCTCGACTAAATTTAGTATGTGCTTACTAGTTATCATGCTCCACTCCGACTGCACGCGCTCCCAAAACTCATCCAATCCGTTTGATGCAGACTTATACTTTTCCAATGTTTTTTAATCAGAGCCCATCGATGTTGAATGGGATTTAGATCTGGGCTATTGAGCAGGCCACTGGATTAAGTGAAAACTCGAATTATTGGGAAGATTTTTCACGAATTTAGCCGTGTGCGTCATGTATCCACACGTGCTCGCCACTGTAAGAGATATTTTTTAAAGAAAAGTAAAAATATCTGTGCAAAAGTCGAAATTCGTTGTAAGATAATATACAAAATGCATCGCAAAAGAATGTAGCATTTTTAAGCCCAAGAGAACCTTATATACATATGTTTTTTTAAAAATCATCCCTATCCCTGTTAATGTTTATGTAAAAGCTATTACAATCTCAGTTTTTCGGGAATTTGAAAGAAACCCATTGTTTTTCCCACTTTAGTGGTTTGGTTGCCATAAAATATTTATTTTTTAATTGGTTGCTGTATAGCTTTGGTATTGATACAACAAATAAGAGCAGTTTTCTTCAATTAGTTTTTAAGTATCGATTGCAGTTCGAACGAAATACAATTTGAAGAAAGAAAATGTTAAATTAAAAATCTGTTTTTATGGAAGAATGATAAAACAGATTGAAAACTGCTTTTCTTTAATGAAGTCTGTACGTACACACCTACGAAACTCAAGCGATCTTCAGCCAAAGACAAAGGCCAAACGATTAGAGATAAAATCTTTATATACTCTTGCAAATCCATCAAATTTATATATAGTTTAATTAAAATATGGTGAAATATATATGTTATGTACATATATAATACATATTGTCGACATTTAGTTCGGATGGGATCTTTTATTAATAGTTAATGGAGTCGGATATTACTTTATCAGCGTTTCAAATATTCCATAACAGACGTAATACCCCTTGAAGGGTTTTAAAAATCAAGCAGTGCATGTAGAAGCAGGCAGTGTATCGCAAAAAAAAAGGCACCCGATCAAAATCGATATGAATATTTTCGAGAAAACAAATTATCAGCTTATAATATTTTCAAAAATATATTTATAGTATGTGCAAAGCTACATATGCACATATCATTATACCAATTATCAACATCAGAGCAACGCAAAATTGAGTATTATACTCTCCTATGCTCTCTTCTTTGCTTGATCGAGAGAGCGAATCAAGGTATGTGAACGAGTTAAGGTGATGTTTGTATCATGCATTGTAATGTAGCTGGGCGTTTGTCCTCGTTGTCCACACCTTTTTTTACTTTTTACTTACTTTTTACTTTTTTTTTACAATTTCTAGTCAGCAATATGTAGTTACAGTGTAGTTACCATGTACAAAAATTAATTTTGGGGACATTTTTGTTGACTTTTTTAGTTTAAACTTTATTTTATTAACAATCCAATAAAAGGGAGTACTTAAAGTTAGCAAATCTTGTAGAAAATGTATTAATTTGTCGGATAAGCAAAACTAAACAATTTACTTAAATAAAATCACAGGTTGATTTAATTTAAAATACACTTTTTATTAAGTAAAATGCAGGAAAATGAATTCCACAGAAATATATATCCATATTGTTAGTTCCGCCAAAAAAATCAAAAAATATATACATACTATATGTATGTACATATGTACCTACATATAGTATGTATATCAATATTTGATAGATCAATATGTACATATATTAATATCCCCCTAACGTAGGCCGAAGCATCGATCGGGCGTTCGTTGGTGGGTGTTATGGGTGGTTGGTGGTATTGAAATGTTCAATCTTTCTCGGGCCGCGGACAACGAAACAACAGGTTTCAGCTGTTGGCGGTTGGCGCGCGTTTTTAACCGCATTCAGAATAGTAGTTCCGTTATATCCGTATTGATCCAACAAAATATCATCTAAAAATATATCTATCTACATATATATCGATATATCAGTATATATTAAAAAATCTCTACGGTACAGTAAAAGATTCTAAAAATTTTCGTCGGGTGCATTCGATTTGATTCGAGAATTTATCTATTCCGTATCGTATTCTATATAACAGTATTACACCACAGTGGGGAGCAGCAGCAGCGATAGTGGTAGAGCAGTAAAGAGAAAAACTTTTTTGTTTGTTGAATTTAATTGAAATTTCTCCCACTCTGAATTTCTTTGCAAACACTTGTTGCTACTTGCATTTGTCAAGCGTTTTCTGTGCGTCTTTTGTGCGTTTTGGGTGGATCCTGCGCGGCTTCTGAGCAGGCTATCGAGCGTTTTCTGTGCGTTCGCTGTGCGTTTGCTGTGCGTTTATTACTGTGGGGGACTCGCGCGCGGGCAATTCTACTTTGATGCGACTGCACCGAGCTGATGTCGGCATCTCTGCTTGGATCTAATGCATTTTTGTTTAATTTTTTTTTTATATTTTCGTGAGAGTGCAGAGTGCAACAACAAATACCAACCAAAAACAAAATAAAGTGAGTGGTTGGGAGTTCATTTTTAATAAAAGTTAATTTAAACAACAAAAGCAACTACAAGAAGAGTAAAGCAGTGGCAGAGGAAAAGCAGAGAAGTATCATCTCTGATAATTGACGAAAAGTAAGTATGAAACAGAGTTGCATTTTCATGAATAAAAAGAGAGAGAGAGAGAGAGAGAGAGAGAGAGAGAGAGAGAACAGAGAGAGAGAGAGAGAGAGAGAGAGAGAGAGACAGAGAGAGAGACAGAGAGAGAGAGAGAGAGAGAGAGAGAGAGAGAGAGAGAGAGAGAGAGAGTGAAAGAGCGTGTCCTGTGCGTTTTTTGAGCTGTTATTTCTGCGAGGCCATATTAAAAATATTCAAAAGGATCATCTGAGCAGTAGCCCCAAAATGACTATTGGTGAGTCATTAAGGGAAAAATAAGAAGCAAAAGAGAGAGAGAGAGAGTATCAGAAGTAGAATCTGTGGAATCGTTTTTACTTACACTTATACTAAGCATTCAAAACAAAATTATTTTTTACAAATTATTGTTAGAAGAGAATCCGAATGGCAGCAGTGGAGATCCTCTTTCAGGGCCCAGATTCTTTTTGGGAATATATTCACCTCGAAGGGAAATAGCTTCTTCCACACTATATTGCTGCAAAATCTTGTAGAACGTTCTTCCTTCAATTCACAGAACCCATCAGGGTTCAGTTCCCTGTAAGCCTGTGAATATCTTGATAGTTAAATATTGTATACTTTCATACTGTATTTATTCAGCTCGAATGACTGTCGTTTTTGTATGTTATTTCGAAAATCAGCTAAGAAATAAACTGTCATATCCGTAGCAGTGGAATAGTCTTTCGTTTTTCAATGAAAGAGTGAGACAGTAAAAGATCTGCCAACTCTGCATCACTTATAATCCCAGAAATCACTATACATATACATACATATGTAGGTCGGAACCCTCAAGAATGGATAACCATAACATATGTGAGAGGAAACGATAGGAAAACATGTCTTTGCTGAGAACTGACTAGTATCTAAGAGATTCTACAAAAACCAGACACAGAATTTGATTGAAATAAGATGACTTTATCATATAGTAGCTGTTATGGGAACAACAGGAATGGTATTTGTTGAAATATTTTTGTTTTTTTTCTGCTTTTGATATTCGTTATTTACGTGTACTATCGGAGCACGTTGGAAAAGTCTTAATAATACTACAACAATATACTGTATGCACGAGTATGCATGAGTATGAATAAAGCTGTTCCAAATTCATATGTATAAATCGTACTGATACAGATACAGATACAGATACTTTACATATACATACGTTGAGAAATGCCTCAGACGCTGCCACACTGTCGCCGCTGCCAGCTGGTGCCACTGCCTCTCCGTGTCCCCCCCGTGCCCCTTCACTCGTAGTCGCAGTTGAAGAAACCTTTTGATAATCATATCACGGAGTCCTACTGATAATTCGCATTGTATTTGCTCGCTCTCTTTCTCTCTCTCTCCGAAACGCTGCTTTATCAGCGAGCGCCAAACGCCACACGCTCTCTTCTGTTCCGTCGCGCACTCTCTTTAGACGCTTTGGACAGCTCTTTTTGAACTCAAAAGAGTGCGATCATTGGCTCTTTCTGAACAAAATATGAATAATAATTGTTTATCAAATTAAGAATACAGTGGAACCTCTCATTGGACTGTCTTTGTTTCAGTTTTCCAAAGGTTTTAAGTATCTTAAGATCTAGGAGAAAGTACTATGATCAAAAAATGTGTAACAATTATTCTCTATATGTACACATCCATGAGCTTTAGTCTCTCTGAAGAATCCCCATCCCCTCCTCTGCACATTCCGTCGATGATGAAGAAAAATGAAATGAAAATTAAGCGTTGCTCTAGCTAATCATTCGACTAGGGGATACCCATTCGGCTGGCATTTAAATCTACAGAAAGAAGATGATTTTTCTGCCTATCAATGACATATAGTCGGAAAACAATGCCATGGGTTTTGTTTTATTTTGGATCTGTAATCCTGTCGAGAAGCATCTACCCTGTAATCTATACGAAACAGTGGGTACAAAAATGATTCGAAACTATTGTGTAATTTACATTAACGAGCGGATGTTGTTGGCTTCTACTATATAATGAACCAATTACCCAGTTTGTCTCTTGATTCGATTGCTCTGCAGGCAACGGCAACGGCAACATCAACGGCAATGGCAACGAGTACCAGTAGCACTGTCCACTGTCGCAAAAGCAGTCGCAGATACATCCATCCATCTTTGTATGTAGATACGTTTGTATCTGCTGTTGAACGAGATTTTGTTGTTGTTGTTGTTGTGGCTGCTGCTGCGGCGACTGTGATTGTTGCTCTTCCGATTCCAAATTCCACTTCCAATTCCATTTCATTCATGCTGAAAGACACCCACTTGTATGATTATGAGGCACTGTGGCACTGCACAGATGTGCCTGTGCCTCTTGCCATAAGATACACAAGCACACAGATGCATACATATGTACATATTTGGCCATCATCAAGTGCCACTTCCGCCTCTGCCGGTTGGTCGTTCGGTCACCCACGTGCCAAACGTTTCAAATATTTCACATTTTTTATGCCCCTCTCTGAAAGAGAAATAAAGATAGATTTCTCAGCCAGAAGCTGTGCAAATTGTCATCACATTATCATAAACAGCACAGGTAAGTATTTATCGATAAGAACCAATTTAATGATCGAAAAGCATCGCTAAACTAAATTAAAATTGAAGAAACTGGACGGGAATCGTTGGCTGGATATCCAAAACATACAGTAAAGGCAAAGAGTGCTCAGAGACCATATCATTTATGTACAGATCATCAAAATATGTCATCACTATAGGAATAGCATAGCCCTTGGTTTCTTCATGTTTAGTGGAAGGACTTTACAGCAAAATGGAAAGAGGGATTTGTGGACAGTTCATCAATAAAATTGATCGATAAAGTTTCTAAGAATTTCCACACATCAATGAAAGGCTCCAGTTCCATCCACAAATCGATTTGCTATGTTTCTAAAAATTGGGCAGGCCCTTGAAAACTTTTCCACTCCGTCCAAGCTGCTGACCTATGGGAATAATAATCTGATGAATCGACAGATGAAATGTTCGCTTCAGGCGCCCGGCCTCGGGTTGGGGTTGGTCTTTGTTTATTCTTGCTTTCAAGTCGATTCGGAAATACTACTCGTAAATCCTTCATCGATTATGTATGGCGTTGATATCTGTAATTTGAGGATCTCTTGGGGACTCATATAACTGTCTTTTGGGTGGGCAATTTTCAATTGAAATCTCGCCCTCTGGGACACCCTTTTTGCAGCGGGGTTGCGAGTAAATTTATGATTGAAAAAACTATCACAGTAATTTTCTTTTTCTTGAGGCAGTCTTGGTTTTCTTCTGCGTATTCATGAGGCTGCTACCATCTATCCATGCATCAGGCAGGCATCAGGCGGGCAGGCAGTCCACTGCGATCTACTTTGTTGTCGATCTTTGTAATTTTTTAATAACACTTACCAAACGCCTTGGACTTGGCATGTAAATTGTTGACAAATTATGTTTTTGATAGCCGCTTGATGCCGTTGTTGCTGTTTGTAGTTGTTGTTGCGGTCGGATAACTGGCGGCAGAGATACGAAAACAAATATATACTATCTATCTGAATGACAAAATGAATACGCATCGGATACCTCATAAAATAAGAGAACGGGTTGCTTTAAAGATATGATTGAAATGCTGGACCTTCGCTCTTCGATTGATATTTATAGATGAATAGATTCACAGAATCCTATTTATGGAATACAATTTTAACATTTCATTAAAGAGTCCATGAATAATGGACTTTAAAACCGTACTACATATCTTTTGGGTTAGAGATTCGTTTGATTCATAAAAAATCATTGATTTATTGATTATTATTGTAGATTCTTTGCTGACATGATGATTGATTGCCTAATTGTTTTATAGATCGCAAGCCTGTGAGTTTATTGTTCTTAAGGATTAGATGTGTGAACTAATAGAATCATATTTAAGTCAGGAACTAATAGGTTCCGATGGTGCTTCAATCAATGAAAAGAAGAACAACTTCTTAAAACTTGAATCAATGGCTACGAAAATGGAATCCCATTCTAGGTTTTTGTACCTCGATGAACCCTGGAACATGAGGCACCTTGCGCAATCCCTTAAACCATTAGAAAGCTCTTCGATAGATAGACTTTTCCACCTTGATAATTTGATACCCTTACCCCCACACATTCTTCTACCTTTACCTGTATATGTACTTTATATATATACATACATATATAAATATCTGCCAATGTGTGCTGATAAATGGTAAATAAAAATGCATGTTCTGTTTGTATTTGCCCGCACAAAGCACAAGCAAAGGAAAACCAACAAAAGAAAAAGCAAAAAGCAACAGCAAAAATCTAAAAACCAACAAAAGAGTACTTTTCTTAAAAATATTACTTAGTAATAAGTACTAATAACGATATATTTTTGTGTTTTATTTTGTGGATCCAACCGATTCGTTGAGTTTTCGCTTTCGTAGATACCTTTCCCTTCAATATATTCTTTGTTTTTTTTTGTTTTTATTATTATGTTTTGTTAATTTCATAAAATATACGCCCAACAATGGAAACACTTGAGTTTTTAATCTTTTTTGAAATATTATTCGGAATACTACGAGTATTAGTATGTTTAAAAATGTGCCAGAGATATTTTCTGGATGAAAGAGAATGAGCTATGGAACCAGGGTCGATTGATTTCTGGAAACCAGAATCAGGGTCTCATATGTCTCTTAATTAAATAGAAAAATTTGCTGTATTTCAAACGACCGTTGTTTTAAAGTTATGGTTTCCTTATTCGATGAAAATTCAGGTTACCATTTTTATAACGATCTAAACAAATGTTTCTAGCTAGAAGACTGCATTCAAATGGAACATGAGATGCTCGGAATGTTTTTCTATTTATTCGATGGGAACAATAAAATAATCCTTGATTTAAAAGATGCAGATACCACTTTTGGATAAGTATTCATTGTTTAAGAATATGTTTTTCTTTGGTTGCAGCGAAACGATCTTTGAAAATGAAAATCCTTCTAGGAATCCGAATCCGAAAATCGAAAACCTGATTGCTACTCGTACTCTCTCGTACTATAATTGACTGGCATTAACCTGTGTGTGCACAGATGCACATATGTGGCTGGCAGTATGCAGTATGCAGTGCACATACCATGGACTGGTCTGGTCCTCCTCTTCGCTCCAAGAAGAGGGAACGTGAACTTGAGCGCATTGCGATGCGCTCATATATTCGAGCGAAAATGGGAGAAACTCGTTTTTGCATTGCAGAGCTCCGGAGGCTCTCCGGCTCGGACTCTTGCTCGGACTCTGGCTCTCGAAATGGAGACGGAGCTGAAAGGTTTGCGCATTCTTGGTTGGTCCGGCGTCATCGATGATTATGATGATGATGACGCTGCATGGCATAAGCCAGGCTCGTCTCGATGATGATCAAGATTTGCCTTGGAATAACGCAATGCCTGAAGCTGTTGTGCCGGTTGTGTGTGATGTTGCTGTTTCTGATACCACCTCACACAGTCACAGCCACAGTCGGTTGTTGTCTCTGGGTTCCGTTCTACAGACGACCTTAAGCGGGGCAGGCGGTAAGCAGGCGGAAGGCAGGGAGACCGAACCGGGCATCGGCCAAGTTGGGGGACTGGAGCAAACCACTTTTTATTTTTTTTTTCAGCAGCTCAATATTGTGGTGTGGAAGTGGACTTGGATGTGGATGTGGATGTGGACCTGTTGCCGCATAGTTTTCGGTTGCTATACGTACATATATTTATTTTCCTTTTGCCCCCACACACACGAGTTTTACAACCGGTTCGTCGGTCTGTTGCTATTTTTGTGTGAGCTCTGCATGCTGCCGCTAAAGTGTCTCTCTCTCTCTTTCTAGTGCAGTAGGAGCAGCAGCAGGCAGCCTCCTCTCCGGTTGAAACACAGTTTATATAAAATGAAAATGAATTAATTTGTACACACAGCCCAAGCACACAGTCTCAAATATTTGTCATGAATTTCTGGAATTCTGGATGCGATGGAAATGGAATTGTAGCAGTGGTTTGTGTGGTGGTGTGCGGCGGCTGTGACTCTTGTGATTACCGCCTTCGGTCGGCCTCCGTATCCGTATCAGTACTACGTAATGAAAAATAACACAGAGACACACACAGCACCACAATAAGAATCCAAGAAAACCGTACAATATTGATAAGCCCTCAAAACAGCTACGATTCCAATGTAGTATAATCTAAGAGAGACAGATAGAGCGAGAGAGAGAGCGAAGGAGAGAGAAAGAGCGGGAGCGAAAGAGAGAGAGAGAGAGAGAGGGGCAGTGAGATGGAGGGGGAGTGGGAGAGGACTATGTAATGGGGAAACTTAAGAGAACTTATGTTCTTGAAATACAAAGCCAGTCAGTCATACTAAGTCCTCCCTGCTTCCATAAAAAATCGCTGGATGATCGATGAGGAAAACACAATACGAGTATCACTAAATTATGATCAAAAGTATCGTTCAATCATGACCTTAGATCAGCATAAGAGTTCACGTGCCTGAAGATCATTGAATAAATGGAGTTCATGAAAAGGTCTGTTACCCCATTAAGGAAGACCGTCGAGGCAATTACTCCTTCTGCTTATTCTGCTCACTGATCCAGTAACATCCATCGTTTTTGTTTTCCTATCATCAGAATGTTTGATCTTCCAGTAAAAACATCCTATTAAATCGCTCAACCTCAGTTTCAACCATGATCTGTATCTTTGCTGTATGTAGGTTCCAGTAAAGCCAAGAATAAATATCGCTGGAATCGTCCCTTCCAGTTTCTAGTTTCCTGTTTTAGTAGGACCAGAGTAACCTAGTGACCGTAGTAATTATGTAATTTTTGGCTTAGGTCATTTATTTATTGGTAGAACAAGCCACGATATCACGGATGAACTTTGGCATCATTCACTGGACTTTACTCGGAACGCCTTCTGTTGCGTGTGCGAATGCGACAAACAAGTCTCGACTCTGGCGAAAGAGCATTCCAAAGAGAGAGAGAGAGAGAGGAAGAGAAGAGTGCAAGTGCAATTTGCACGTGCCGCAAAGTGTGTGAGAGACAGAGAGAGAGAGAGAGAAACTATATAAATAGAGAGGAATATAAACACATATCCAGCAAAAGGAACGTCTTGGCCCTACAATATTTCCCCCGAAGGCACCTCAGACCGTCGAAAAACTGACTGACAAAACGGAGCTTACGGCCCAAAAAAAATTGAGAAAAAAAGAGTTATATACATCGTACGAATATTATCAACGTAACGCTTCGATGGACTGTCAAAAGTTTCTTCTAAATTTAGACTGTTGTCCCCTTTCCACCTTTCGCGGCTTCTCCCCGGCTCTAACAGAGCCCACCAAATGTCATAGACCTCCCAATGCCCGATAAGAGAGAGTGAGAGAGAAAGAGAGCTAACGGAGCAGCTATCGTTTTATCAAACAACAAAAACAGAACTTGGTCTAGTATTTGCGAATCAAATTTGAGCCAGATATCAATTGAGTCTATAATAAATAGATCTGCGTCGTACTCGTACGACCAGTGTGGCAGAAAAAGCAAGTTAACCTCAAGTTATCTCTGCTTAAGTGTCACTTATCTTGGGATATCTCTAGTTTATAATATGAGTATGGATATATATAATTTATGTTTCCAAAGAAGACAATTAAGAAGTTCTGGTTATACGATCAACGAATTACCAAGATCTCTATATATAATTGATTGTAAAGTGAATTCAGGGCACCATTTGCACGGCTAAATTTATATGTCAATATGTCCCTGGAATAATTTTTCCATTTGATGTTTTGGTTTCATATATCAAAGACTTCCATGTGATACGAGAATTTCCTCTTAAATGTTGGAATCGATTTATGTTTCTGTTCATTCTTGGAATGTACTTGGATAGAAAATGCGATTACGATATACATGTGCATGGCATTATTGGTACTGGTACTGGTACCCCCACAGGGAATAACAAATGAGGGTGTAAATGTTTGCTAAGTGTCACGAATCATTGGGATTGAGATAAATGGCTCTGTGTGTTGTGTGTTGTTTTTGTTTCTGTTGTTTGCCTGAAAGCAGCCGACAGTGAAAACTGTAGAAAACTAGTGGAATATACAGAAAGGAACTCTACTAGATTTCTGATCGCATTCCAAGGCTCTGCCGTTAGGCATTCAATGAAGGAATGAAGTGTGTTACAATTTCTAAACTATTTACTCGAATGCCAGCGAATTAGAACTTAATTTGTGGCCACTAATGTTTGGCACTTCCATTTTCCACAAGAAGATGGAGATCTCCTACGGTCATTATCGAATATCGAATATCGGCATCGAATCTTTAACTAGAAGCGATTTAACAACCAATTAGCGCTCCATAAATCGATCAGACAAAACGATCTTGACGCCAGGCGGAACCCAGAAGTCCAAGCTATGAGATGGATCACGCTATGTCGATCATTAAGAGAGCATGGAGCAACGGGGAACAGGGTGAAGAACGGGGTGAAGTATTGGAGAGAGTGGGGGAGGTCTAACACCTTTACGGCGGCTTAATCATTTCGGGCAATGTTTTGTCAACGAAGAGGAGAAGAGAAGTGAAACAGAAACCGGAATAAATTAAATAAATAAACGTTCCGTCGCTACATGACTGGCATTTTAGCCGAATTCTTGCCTTTTCTGCTTTTGTTTTTATTTTTTCTGTTTTTTCTTGTTCAGACGCAGGCGCACAGTCGCGAGTCGCAAGTCGCGTGCCGCATCCCGCAAATGGGAGCGGTGTGTGGAGCGGAGCCCCAGTAGGGCCCGAAGGGTGAGCCGAGGCTTTAAAATGCGCGACTCGATGCTCGGGCCAAGTGCCTTGGCATTAATTTAGCAAAAGCAAATGAAATATAAATCGGAGTACGATTGCCATTGATCAGAAGATAGAAAACAACAAACAAATCGGAATACATATGTATCAGTTTAGGGGGATATGTTATTCCCTCATTCTGATGATGAAATCTTCTAATCGATAGACCTCTTTCGATATCAAGAAACATACAAATTTTTTAAGTTTTCTTTTACTTCTTTTAGCTGTTAGCTACATAATATAAAGAACTCCGAAAAACATAGATTGTACTCTCACTTATCTATACATTTCTTGAAAAAATCTCTGGAAAGATCTCTTGCGATACGGAAAAGTCTTCATTTGCATCTCTGCAAAAAAATATGACTTTTTCCACTACGAGAAAGTAAACCCTTTACTTCACTGGTGATTAAAACCCCAAAAATGTGGAAGTGAAACCGACTCTTATCTAAAAATAGGCAATCCCAATCAGAGATGGTCGCGGGCCGGGCCGGGCTTATTCGAGATTAGCCCGCACGACTTCGTGCGTAAACTAAAAGATCGAAAGCCCTATATATTGGCTCGTCCTCAACAATTGATCTTCGTGGAAAGTAGGGATGACATTCGCATAGAATATCATATCGAAGATATGTGAAAGCAATGCTCTCCGAAATCTATGGTGAGAAATTAGTTTCAGAATCCCCAAAAAATTATACGAGCAAGCCAAATTGGAATGAATTCTCCGAATTTTCAGATGTAAACTGTATAAAGAAGAGAAAACTTGAAAATAATATAATAAATGTCGAAATAGATCAATATTGGGCAACTACTGACTCTACCGATATAGAAATTTTGAAATTGTGGAAAAAGGTTAACCACCTTAAACATTTAAAAATTTTGACACAACAAATTTTAGCCATTCCTGTGAGCACGGCAACAAGCGAACGTATTTTTTCCACATTAGGAAACATTCTCAACGATAGGCGAACCTGGCTGTTAAGCTCTAATTTGGATAAAATTATATTCCTATATAAGAATATGTAAATGGATTCTTCCAAATGTATTTAGGTAATAGGTACATATGTACTTAGATATAAAAAATAGTTTTTTGAAAACTCGTATTTTTTATGCATTTAATAATATATTAACGGGCTAAATATGAATTTTGCTAAATATAACGGGACCGGGCCGGACCGGGCCACGCCTAAAAAAGGGGGCCCGCGCCCTTCTCTATGATGGCTGTTATGACTCTTCGAGTGAGCGTACCTTTGGAGGATCTTGCTAACGTGGCCGTCCAGGCCATAGAGGCGTGGCTAGTCGTCGCGGGACTGGAGTTGGCGGCTCAAAAAACGGAGGAGTTCCCAATATTAAGCAGGAAAGTCGTCGAGACCGCCAGAGTGCAGGTTGGGGGGACCACGACCCAATCGCAGAGGTTAGTCCAGTACCTAGTCCTCATCGACACCCGCCTGTCCTTCAAAGAGCACCTGGAGTACGTCCACAGCAAAGCCGATTCTAAACACTAGAGGCCGAAACAGGCAACGAGGAAGCTGCTGACGAGTGTCGTGACGTCGTAGATACTCTACGCGGCGCCAGTGTGGACGAAAGCCGCGAAGGTGAAGAGCTACATGCGAAGTGAATGCAACATACAGATTGTGCGCCATCAGGATCGCGTGCTCGTTCCAGACCATCTCGGACGAAACAGCGCTAGTCATGGCCAGACTAGTTCCGCTTAGGGAGCGGATAAGGGAGAGGAAGGAGATTCACGACGCCACGCAGGACAGTGTTACGCAAGTGCGCACCAAAGCCGAGTTAAAGGACGCCGCCAGAAGGAGCGGCTATCACAGATTGCAGACCGGTGGAACAACTCACCCAAAGGGCGATGGACCCACACCCTCATCCCACGGATAGCATGCTGGGTTGAAAGGAAGAACGGCAGGTGGACTTCTACCTCACCCAGGCTCTGAGCGGAAGTGGCCGCTTCCGCAGCTACCTCAAACGCTTCGGCCATGAGACAGAGGACTGGTGCTCCGAGTGTGGCACCACTAGACGCGCAACACATCCTCTTCGACTGGCATAGGTTTGACCACGAGCGACAGACACTGGAGGCAGTAGCACGGTCTAGGGTGAGCACCGAGACTCTGGTGCCGCTGATGCTGGCAGACCCGAAAGCTTAGAAAGCGACCGCGGAGTTCGCCTCAGGTCTCTAGAGAGAAGGCGGAATGAGCAGACGGAATAGATGTTAACGAGCTTGCGAAGCAATGCTTTTCGGCAGTACCGCAGTGCGCGGGGCCCCTAGTCCCAACAGTACACCTGTATAGTTTATATTAGTTGTTAAGTATATCACAGAGACAAATAAATGAATATAAAAAAACATACACAAACACAAGTCCAAGTAGCAATGTCAGCTCCTGTGCAGGTCGTGCCTCCTCCTCTCGAAATTTTCTGCGGCCTGCGGTTTTGTTGCTGCTACTGCTGCTTCCGCCTGGAAATGGCAAGTGAAAAGCCCAAGGCTGTTAATAACAGGATCTTCCGTGTGTGCGAGGGTGTTCTGCAACTTTGACAAACATTATGATTAGGATTTCCATTTCGGATGCTGGCATTGTTTTTCATTTTCTCACTCATTCGAATGCAACAAAACTTCCGAAAACGACAGCTTTGTTAAACAGAATTGGAATAATCCTGTGCAGCTTTTTCCCAACTTTGAAAGGAGCAGCAGATACAGCAGATACACAGACCCTAACCAGGGATAACGCAATCTATAGTAACCGTCTCGTTCTCCTACGCTTATCTTAAGTTCTTTTAAACGCACTTTCTATTGCCTAACCTTAGGTAATCTTTTCTAATCTATATTCCCCCTTTTCCTGTCATTCAAAGTTCACTTTTTTCGGCCACAAAAATACATACATATAATGTTAAGGAATGATATGTATCTCTCAGGCAAACTATCTTATCGTCGACTATGCGATTAAACTTGAATTATAACAGTGTTTAATTCATTATATGATATGAAAGCCAAGAGTACTAGTCATTAAAGAGACTCTAAAGATCTCAGATCTTTCTCTTTACAGATCTTACATTTCACTCCTGTTTAAGGGGATTCCTTTGTACAGTGCGGCGCTGTGTATATGGCCATGTGTTTACTCATACACACATAAATGTATGTAGATATATGTAGATACAATACCTGTCTGTACACACGCATAGTAGTAGTAGAACCCCAGAGCCACAACAATTAACAATTGAAAATGGAAATACTCGCAGATAAGAAATGTTTAATTACGCCCCGGCATCGATGCCGCACTGCCCCTTATCCCCTCATCGTACGCCCCGTTGCCATTGCCATTGCCATTGCCATTGCCTTTGCTGCTGTTGCCTCATTATATTCACCGAACGAATGGCCACAATTCCAAATGGTTTTTTTGCATTTTTATTTCCCTCACATCTAGTACTCCTCGTACAGAGTCTATAGAGTCTATGGAGACCATGTACAGCCCTGAAATTTTAATATTTACACTCCAATAGATTTGCACCGAGTGTGAAAACTATAATAAGCAAAAGTTTTCACTTCAATTTTGATGTTTATATGAAAATATTTAATATTTAATATACATACTTCATATTTAAAAAAAAAAAAATTATTTTCGTATTTAAATTAAATATTTGTATATTTAGATTAAATATATTTCCTTAAAATGTATTATACTATTTTTATTTGATAGTGTTTTATATTTAGATTGAATATGGGTCTTATTAAAATGACTTTTTAACACATTTTTGTGTAAATCAATTTATTTGATTATTAGTCCTCTTTGGAACTCAGAGAGCAACCTCCCAACAGCAGAAAAGTTGTCAAAGATATGGTGCTTATATTTGATAGACTTATATACATATAATACAAATAATAATCTATCAATAAAAAGATGTCGCATCCACAATTTAAAAGATTTACTGCAGGATATTGATAGATTTGTATATAATATTATTATTTATAGATCCATCGGAATGGGATAAAAAACCGAATAAGGAAACGTCTGCCTTCTCTAAAAAGAGTTTTTCTCATTAGATAGGTCGCAGTGAAACTCGTTTAATGGGTATCCTCTAGTCGGTAGCAACTAGTTTTTTTGTTTTATTCTCATTTGGGGTTTAGTTGTTTTTCTCTGTTTTTGTGTCGTTTTATCTATTGGCCGGCGGTGGGAGCACACAGTGCTCAAATGTTGGTCTACTTACTGACTCATACGCATACGAGTAGTCGAATAATCGAAGTATCGTACTACTTACTCGGAATTATACATAGAGGCCCGCACAAGGTTCGCCCACGAACATCCCCCCGAAACCGAACGGGCGCCGGCACCGTCACCGTCACCGCCAGCTCCCATATCGATGTGTGATAATAAAGCTGTTAACATATTGTTTACACTCTCAATTTGATGTAACAGCTAATCAAATAGAATTGATTCTATTTGAACACTCTATTCGTTGTTCTCTCTTCGTTATTGTTGTAATGAGAAAATCCGTTTTTATTTCAGATATTGTGTGGAATTGAATACCCAATATATCGTAAATAAGGTGAGTCCTTTCAAATTTAAATGAAAAGATTAAAGATACAGCTGAATGATATTAGTTATTTTTTGCTTGCCAGAATGGTATACCTTATTATATATTTTCTATTTTATCTTTTATCTTGTTTTGTGGGTGGTCTATTCATAATTCCCATTATCTGAACTCACTCTGCACTCATCTCTCACTGTCACACCTCTGTGACTCGGGACTTATTCAAAACACGAAAAACGCAGGTAAGGCGCTTAAGACAATGCCATTGATCAATGGGCATATCAGGGTGCATTAGCACTAACCACACCCCAGCTCTCAGTCTGTATGTGGTTTCGTGTCAAACAGTTGGTCTTAGTTACTTACCATACGGATTAGGCCAGAACTTAATTAATTACTCTGTCAGCAAGCGATTATGGGAACAGTTTCAATCTCTGTCTGGGCAAGAGGTAGTGTTACATATAGTAGTGTTTTTCTTACAGATTGTCTTATGATTCATTCCACTAATTCCTTAACTTAAGAGAAAACTTGATGCTGGAACTCACAAACAAAACAAAAAAATGTGAAAGCGTGGAGATCCTCTGATAAACACCAAACTCAAACATATTTTACCCAATGGAGGCTGTGGACTTGCTGGATAATACTGGGGCCATAGTACTGGCACATGACATCCTAGAGCCATTTTGGCCGTCCCCAAAAGGCATCATGGCAACCGTGGAAATGGTTAGGAAGCAGGTCCCCCATCAACACCCGTGGAGAGATTCGACGGGTTAGGGCCATGCTGAAAATGCGAGTGGATGCAGGAATGATCGCCTGAAAGGACGGGAATGAGAGAATGAAGACCACATCTCGTTGGTTTTCAGCGACATTCCGAAGCCATTCAAGACCGATTTGGAGAAGCAGAAGATTTTGAACAGTTGCTTAACCCTGGCCCGTCTGGCCCGTGTGCTTGTTGGCTAGGAAGCAACGATTTACCACGCGTACCGCCCTCAAGGATGCCGCCGGTTAGGGCTTTCCCCTGATATTCAGTCGTTCTCCGAGCTAAAGATATTGCATTATACAATATTTTCGACAGTTTGAGCTACTCGTATTTATGGCTGCACTTTAATGATAAAATTATCGAAAGATAGATCGATTGTTGCACTATCTCGATTTGGATAAAAAAGTTATAAATTTAAAACCTTTTGCTCCAGGGGGGGAACGGATGGGTGTGGGGGTAGTTTTCCTGGCCTGCAGTCATTGTTAAATGGGAAACTTGTTGGTTGTCCAACGAGGTAGGGAAAATCCTTTTAAATTTTTGTTTCTTTTGCGTTTGCTAGAGGGAAAACTGGGCGAACTCTTGCAACTTTCTTTTTGTTTGGTTTTTAATCATTTGTCATCGCATTGCACTAAAGTTTTGCTATTGTTGTTGTCGTTGTCCTCTGTGCCCTGTCTGTTGCATTGTGGCCATTGTGGTGGGGTTGCGTGTTCATTGACGTCACACACCTGAAGGGAGGGGCAGGCTGGCAAGCAGCCAGCTTGTTGCATGTTGCACGCACACACACACATACAGAAAACCCCCCTGTATTTTGTGTCCAGCACTCAAGTAAGCAGGTCAGGCCGCAGTTCGCCAAGCGAGCGGTTCTTGCGGTTTAACTCACTTCGAAAGCAACAAACCACCCACCCACCGAGCAGCAGTAGCACCTCCCACAGACCCACCAGCAGCAGCAGCAGCACCACCACCACCCATACCCATCCAGCAAACCCCCAAAAACTCGGTCAGCCTGCGGTTTCCTTCAAGTTTCCTCTGCGTCACCATAGTCTCTGTCATCG
The DNA here is from genome assembly GCA_008121275.1 of Drosophila lowei. Lineage (NCBI taxonomy): Eukaryota > Metazoa > Arthropoda > Insecta > Diptera > Drosophilidae > Drosophila > Drosophila lowei. The sequence goes on along the minus strand of CM017781.1, from coordinate 30,405,028 downwards.
AGAAACGAACGACCTTCCGACCGACCGACCGTTGCATAATGCGCACATTTGTCGTTAGTTGAAAATTGAAATTGATTTTTATGAGAGTTCTGCTCTGCTCCACTCCAGTCTACTCTGCTCTGCTCTCCTCGGTTCTACTCAATTCAGGTGATGGCCACAACGAGGAGACATCCATATGCGAGGGCTGCCACTTAAGTAGCTGATATCTTGCCCCTAAACGAAGAATCTGCCGCTTCATTGGTGGCAGACACAACAGAGAATATAGGATGCAACACCCTTAGCTACTCAGTCCCTCTGGGAGAGGAAGAGAGTAGTCTAATAATATACAGATTGCGATAATTTTTGAAAAATGTGTAAGATGTCGAATAATTTTGGAGCTGTACTTTTGGAACTGTTGCTGTTGTTTCTGGCACCCGAAGGCAAGAAATCAATTTCAATTAACCAAAAACATATGCAGAAGAGCACACATGCATACACATCACACACACACATTCAGAAATAAACAAAAAAAATAAATAAATATGCATGGAATTGAAGCCGTGGCTCAGACAGAAGCTAATGCGGATGCTGAAGCTGCAGTTCTGCCTTTCCAAAAATGCCACTCGCACACGTAGTGATACCCTGCACTCGCATGTACAGACAGTGGGAGGTGTTTAAGGCACCATTACATTTTGGGTCAGGATCAGGATTTGTGGCACTTCTAATTTCAAAGATATTGAAATAGTATTTCTTAGATTTATTAACATATTCAGTGTCTACTTAGCAATAACTATTTTAATCAGAGAGGGATTACATCTCTGTAAGGATTCCCATTCGATTCCATTACATCTCTATAAATGGGTCACAGTAACAAGTATTCCTTAGTAAATATATCGTTTATATCTCTCCCTAGCGTCTTTTTTTGGTTGTTGCTCATCTTTCATCCGAGAATCAACCAAGTGGGGACTTCCTTCATTCATTTTCGTGCCCTCTTGCCCCTTGCGCCTCATCATCCACAGAGACCGCGTCTCGTCTCCCCTGCCGCTTATTGATATTAAAAGGGCTCGTCTCGCGACGACCCATCCGTGTGGTGTTGTGTGGCTTGGTTGCTGCTTGACTTGCTCCGCTAATAATTATTATTATAATTGCAAAGACCGCGCGAGGAAAGGCAAACAAAACTGACAGACCACAAGTCGGTCCATCCATCCATCCATTCGTCTGGCTGGCTGTCCATTCGCCAGCCTACCCCTCCTCCACCCACTGTCCACCCGCAGTGGGAAAGTCTGGCAGTTAGCGCCTCAGTCGACGGCCCCGGAAAAAGTCACGTTTTGCATTTTGGTTTCGGTTTTGTTCAGAACCTGAACGGTCGCGTCGCTTCATCCTCCGCTAAATCTTACTTTCTTGTTTGTCCCGCGATGCGCTGTAAATGACATTTGATGATGAGCCGGGAATATAAGTTGGCAAATAAATCAAACACACTGTCCTTCTTTCGTCCTTCAGGTGATTCTCGAATAAAGGTGGCGATTTATGGCAGGATGAAATAAGAGGACTGAAATAAGAGACGAAACTAAAATCAAACAGTTTATTTGTTTATACATATGTACATAAATATGAAATTCGGATAACCTTGTATTTGTAGAAATATATGAAATGGGTCAAAGCTTATATGCAAGAGCCTGTTCCTTTAAACTTCAAATATAGTTAGAAAATAGGAAAGGATAGGGATCTTTTCAGATCTTTTCGAAATACTCATATCTACCTCAAAGCAGAATGGCATTTTGAAAAGAGACATACCGATATTTAAATTAAGCGTTCGGTTTTTAAATACAAAATATACTGAAAATAAGTGTAATACTATATAATATATTAAATTTTTAAGGAATATATTTAATTTAAATATATCTATTTTAAATATGATATGTATTTAAATAAAATATTTTCATATTAATGTCAAAATGTAAGTGAGAAAACTTTCTTTTTGCACCCTCGGAGAAAATAGTTCTTTAATCTTGGAAATATCAAAATGTCAGGGACCATTTCTCTGGGTGTATATACATACATATGTATCTTTAAATTACAGAATTAACATGAATCACTTATATTTTATTCCATTTTTGTTATTTCTCTAAGCATATAGGGTATTCCAATGGGCGCATACCCTCAGACAACTTTGTACTTCCTGCTCTTTTCCTCTCTCTTTCACTTTCTTTATTACTTTGTTTATCTTTGTGAGATGTTTGGCACACAAGAAATTTTATTCGCGTTGATTTTGTAAAATACTTGTATTTTATTGTGTGCGGGCGGCTGCCACACGACAGTAGAAGAGTGTTCATCACGGAACAATTGATATTCATGCCATATGATAAAAGTGGGCCTTGTAAGGTATCGTTGGATGATAGCTCTGCCTCTTCTTCTGACAACATTGCGTATGCAAAATTTCTCCACAACAGGAGGATGCAAGGAAAGGATGCAAGGAAAGGATGCAAGGACCACTGCAAAGGATAGAGGCACCGAGGGGATGTACTCAAAATGTTTTGACTGTTGTGTGCTCCCATCCAACCGACACTGTGACACTCGAGTGTCCAAGTGGGTTCCATGCAACGAACGCACTTGCAACCGATAGTCCGAGGACACTTTTCAGTTCTCACGAAAGCAAACAGGTACTTGCATTCGCATTCTCCTATTCCTGCGCAATATACGAACTAATGAACAATTCTGGCGAAATTCAGTAAAGGCTTGTCAGCAGAGATATTCATGCATGGGCGTTTATTAGATTTTCTGTTGTCCGAAAAAGACAATTTTCAATTCTGTTGGATTTATTTTCTTATTTTACTATTAAATCCGATTACTTATTTTTTGTTTGTTTTTTTAACTTTTTGTCTCTCGTGCAATGGAACCGTTTTTTAAATGCCGATACATGCCGATAAAATCAAACTGCCTGTTTGCTGCATGCCTACCATACTATAACCTTTTATACCCGGTACTCGTAGCGTTTAGATATACATATATTAGTTTTGTTGTAACACCCGGATGGAATCGTTTCCAACCCTATAAAGTATATATATTCTTGATCAGCATCGATAGCCGAGTCTGTCCGTCCTTTTTTCATTGGCTCCGAGACCAATTCAGGCGCTTTCGTGTACTTACGTATAAAATATATTGTATAGGTTACATAAGCTCACATAATTACTGACTGAGTGCCTGGTATAAAAGTAGAGCCGCGGCCCTTGCTGTCTTACAGAATATTGCGGTCATAAAAAAAGTTAAGCTCTAGTAGTAGACTAATAGCGAATGGTTTTTCTTTGAAATTCATAAGACGATTGATTCCTATTTCTTAGAAAAGCCAATTTTAAAATGGAAAATTTATTGTAGGCATGCGTAATCAGACTCGAGATTTTATCAAATCTGTAATTTTCCTCTCCTTTTTTAATGTACATCTAATTTGCATTCTAGTTTCTGAGCTAGGTATTTTTTGTGTATGATTGAGTTTATCTGTAAGCATTCGACTAAAGAAATTTTAATGTTTAAACGACAATTTGTGATTAGCTTCACAAAAAAGATATCCGAAAGTCCTAATAAGTTTTCCCTTGAAAAGGCCTGCAACCAGTGCCACCTGACGCTTTGCTTTATTATTCTTTTTACAGGAAATTACTTACACAGCCCCAAACAAAAGAATAAAAGTGTCTATTCGGAGAAGTTGACAGTCCTAATCCGAATCTGAGGTTTCAATGATGATTCCTTATTAAAATTCTTATTACGTATAACAAAGTAAGGTGGAACTTTTGAGCGGAATGCCATTTAATTTGAAAGGTAATACAAAAATGGTACTAAAACTGCAAAAAGTGTGACTGGAGTTGGGCCAAAAAAGTGACTAAGACAGCCAAAAAATTGTGACGGGTGTCACCAAAAGATGATTACAGGCGATGGCCGTTAAGAAATCAGCGTACATCCACTGTATCCACATACAACGGACGGGGGAGTCGCCCTTGTAGACACACACATACACACCCACACACTTAAATGTATGCGAAACCAATTTTGGGAGTTTATTTGAATGCAGAGTGCAAAATGTTGGCTCACGAAAGCGGTTGCCTGATGAAATATTATGCCAACAACAATGACAGCATTAATTGCCGACACAATTTAGGCCACACCATACACAGATACACATACAAAGATACACTCCCACATGCAGATACATAGATACGCGTTCTATATACGAGTATAGGAGTCTATATATCCCAACTAATTCAGTCACATTCAAGAAACAGAGCTGTGACGCAGTGCTTGATGCTTGTCACAGGACATGCAAAAGATATTTTAATACATGTCAATGTTTCCAGGAAATAGGGTAGGGGGAGGGGCGAAAATATAGTACGAGTATATATTTTTCCTCTGTGTAAATATTGTCTCTGTGTGTGTGTGTTCTGGTCCATGTTTGTTAATTGAGTTTCTGCCATCAAAGATTGGCTTTGTTGTGGTTCTGACAGTGAATACTTTGAATCCTTTTTCCCAACCCCCTGCAAAAAAAACACCAATTGTTGGAATATACCCTAAAAACATCTCTCTCTCTCCCTCTCTCACACAAATCGTTGAATTTCTCTTTGCCCCGAAAGTGCTGCTGCTTTTGTGTGGAATGAAAATGAAAACGAGGGGGAACGTTGTGAGACGCGGCAAAGGCAGCGGCTGTACTTTTACACTTGGTACTCAGTCAGTATACATATATGTGAGCTTATTTATATAATTTATACAAAATATTTTATATATCATTTGGTATCACTGATCGCAATAGATACAAATTGATTTTTTGCAAAAAAAAAAAAAAAAAAAAAAAATATATCATAAAAATCGGTCGAGCCGTTTGGGAGATTTTTAAACATTAGATTTGATCTGTTTCCATTTTCCTTAGCATTTTTTATTTACATCTGTCTCTTTATCTCGCCTGAGCGCGCACACTGCACGAGGAAAATTGTGGAAGGCTTTGCGTGCCACTAAAATTTGATTTGTTCCTTCTGGCTATAATAATCTGATCCGATCTGATCTAATCGGTTTTCTTGTATCTTTAAAATTGTGGATGCCACAGATTTTCGTTCTTTGTGGGGGCGGAACGGGGCGGGCGAAATTTTTAAATACACCTTTAACAGTGTGATATCACAGGAGTCTAGATACAAAATTTGGTTGATGTAGCTTTTGTAGTCTCTGAGATCTAGACACTCAGACAGACGGACAGATAGACAAGGCTTTAACGACTCGACTATTAATGCTAATCAAAAATAGATATACTCTATGCGTTCGGAAAAGCTTTCTTCTGGGTGTTACATACATCCACTTTCCCCACAAATCGAATATATACTCTTCGAGTACCGGGTATAATGAAAACTTGTATGTGAATGACTTTAATTGTTTCACTGGTATATCCCAGAGTGGGGTGGGGAGCAGTATATTTCTCTCTCTCTTTCTCTGTTGTGCTGTGTTATGTTAAAAAGTTGCACTTTTTTCAGGTTGCTTCATGCAACACACTGCCCCCTGCCGCACCAGTGTGCGAATGTGTGAATGGAATTAAGTAGAATGGAATTCGTGTCGTGTGTGTGTGTGTGTGCCGGTTAATTTTTTAATTTGAAAACTAAATTTAAGCATTGGATGCACAATTTTAGAGCTGCAGTTTCAGTTGCATCTGCAATGGGACTGGGACTGGTTTCTAATGAAGCGAAAGAAATCGTGTGGCTCGTCGGAGTCCATGGTTACGACCAGCTGAGAATCTGGATAGATATAATCTTTCTAGGGCAGAGCTGAGGGCCAGGTGACTCGTGGATTCTGTAGAGAGGCTGATGACACCACAAAGCGTTTTATAATCTAGCTACCACAATTTCTGTTTCCGAATGAAGGCCTTGGCTCAAAATACAGCCCACTGGTTCTCTTAAAACACTGTGTCTTTCAATTTTGCCATCGTATAAAAATTGCGAAAGACGCATTTAAAATAACTCCTGTAAGAGCAGCTTTTGACATTTCAATTAGATTTTGTCTGATCTTTAAAGTCCTGCAAGCTGCTGTCATCTTAACAGCATTCCCTTCTCTTGTTCTTAAACATAGTTTTTTTTTCATAATGAATATTATGTTGTTGCTTTGGTTTCAGGCGGAGATTTGACATGGGTAAACATTCGGCCAAGTCAAACATTTGCTGGAGTTTAAAGTTCAATGTGACCCGTGCCCCACATGCCCCGAGAAACCCCTTTTTATTTGCAACGCCCCGCCCCGGCCCCTGGAAGGAAGACACACACAGAAACTGGTCTTGTTTTCCATTTCCTTTTCTTTTTTAAGTCGTTTTTGTCTGGGACTGCCTTTGGCTCGCTTTCACTTTATTGCCCTGTGAGCCATATATTGCATCAATCTAAGCCAGTCCAAAGCCCAGGCAGGCACCCATCTACCTTCTACTCTGTGGAAACACTCACACGTAATGCATTTTTAAATTTGCATGGGCTCCACCTGTCCCCGTACCTCGAAACCCGTAACCCGGTCGCCTTTAACAATGGCAGCTGTTAGTGTCTAACTAGTTAGTTAGTGCCACATTGAAGATGGTTGCCGCACGCGACTCGCCTGCCAAACCGTGTACTACCGACCGTGCAAATCCACTGGATAGTAGGATACATGCCCACATCCTCCATCCTATATTCTCCATTCTCCATCCATAATGAGCAGCATCCTCGTGGCTCTTCTTGTGGGCGACAGCTCTCGGGTTCAAGTCAATGCCAACGGGGAAACTCTTTCGGGAAGCGGCATTATGCATATCAAAAAGAGAGACATAGTGCTGAATGCCACAACGATGGGGTGGATGGAGACAGGGTGGAGGAACCTTTGCCTTTGTCTGCATCTTTATGCATCTGCTGTCAGTTGCATCCACTATGTGGATGGTATGTGTGGGGTGAGTGGTTTGTTGCACTGCGGGGAAGCTTTGGAACAGGAATCATGAAGGTACATTTTTTCATACATTTGCATTATATTTTATTGGTGATCTTGTTATTTAATGAATCCATTTTATTATTCCATTTATTATAACGTTCCTAGCAAGACCGTAACTGTTATAAGTTTTAAAATAAAAATTGCAGTTTCTCAATATCCCGATTTCCCAGTTTTTGTTTAAAAAATCAAAAACAACACTTATTTTTGAGAGATACAACACTAATTGTAATTTGAGATACAACACTAATTTTTTTATTATTTCAATTAAAATAAAAAATAAGAATTATACTTGATTTTTATTTTAAAAGATACAAATAAGAGTTTTAAAAGTTAAATTAAATATCTTTTTTTGAACCAAGTGGTGTATTACCTCACATAGTAAAATATTCTTATTAAGGATTAAGGATAATATTAAGGATCCTACACCACTTGGTGTATTCCATTTAACTTGTATTTTTAATTGTAAACAAAAAGATACGGAATAACTCTTATTTGTAACTTTTAAAATAAAAATCAAATATGATTCTTATTTTTTTTTTGAGTGACATAATAAAAAAAGTGTTATTTCTCATTTGTATTGAAAATAACAATATTATTAATAACAATTATTTGGAAAATACAAGTTTTTTCTGATATCGCTCAATGTGATTAAAATATGAATTTTGGTGCATTCCATGTTGCCGTAAAATATTTCCTTCCCATTGATCTAATTATGTAAAATTTGCATTCATAACTCTAATTTGCGGTCCCTGGTTCCTAGTAGCTTTTCTTCTCGATCTGTGACTCTAGCACGCCTATCTCTCGTTTTAGTTGATCCATTTAACTGTTGGTTAACGTTTAACCCAAGCTTTCTTCAGCTTTTCCCTAATTTTCCTACATTTTCCACTCAACTGATCGATCTTTGATTGTTTTTTTTTTCAGTGTGGCTTGCCCTCGGGGTGGTTTTGGGATGGTTCTTTTTGTTGCCAGCGATTGCATTTGTTACAGGCGATGGGTGGTGGTGCGGGGAGCTGTAGCATTTTACTAGGTCAAAAGTAACGTCACCGCGTGCCAAAGGTTGTTTCCCTCTCCCTTCCTTCCACATCTCTTTCTAGCTTTTCTAGCCATCTCTTTCCGTCGTTATGTATGTTTTTTGTGTGGTGTCAAACATAAATATGGCGCAAAGGTGAAACTGTTGCTGCCAAGTGCCTTCTCCGGCTACGGTTACTGACTTTTGGCTTCTGGCTTCTGCCTCCAGGCTCCTTGCTAACTGCCAGACATAAATCCGTGTCTTTGTGTGCGTGTGGCGTGCTAAATTTCATACACACAAAAAGACAGGGGTGGCAAGTGGGAACCAAATAGCTAACTATTTCTAATTGGAGGTCGTTGCGGTGCTTGTCCTCGCTGCTGTGGCGCTGGCTATGACTGAATTCTGATCGCCGCCGCCCTCTCCCATTACGTTAAGACTCCAATTTTCAACGGCAAACTGACGGAGTTTGGCAAAGGTAATTACCCTGCAATCTGCTAAAGAGACTGACCAGCGTTGCCGGAAATATGCTTAGAGTTTTCTTTTAAGCCAGGATTCTTCGACAGCTGTTTAGAGACATTATATAGTCCTTCTATAAATATATTCTTATATTTAAAGAGTGTTGGGCATTTTCGCCAAAAAGGTCCACCGAGGCCTAACAACATTAAAGTTCTAAGTTTTCTAAGTTCATTTAAACTTAAGTAATGTAACCAATTGACGTAAATTGTCATTAACTTTGGTGTGAAGACATATTAAAATCAGTAAGAAAGGTTTTTTTTTGGTATTTTTGGTCTTTCACTATTATTTATCCTATATGAAACATGCTTATTTATTAAAGTCCCTCCACAAAGTCTCTGTAAAATATTTAACTACCTAAAAAAAATATCAGGACAATGGCCCAATCTCGGCTAACGGTGTATGTAACGCCAGTAACATACGTCAGATGGTTCGGCGGACTAAAAAAAAACTGGAAAGGTTTACAGTTAATAGCCTTGATAAATGAACCCCTAATGTTTCATATACTAGTATAATTTTTTTGAGTTTTGCAAGCCAAGCTCTGTGGTGTTTATAGTATGGTGGAGGTATAGTGTAGAAGGTTTTTAACACTACTAGTCAGTTAACGTAAAAATTTCTTTGGGACGTTGCGTGTACAGCTAGCTATCAAATTTACTTATATTTGATAGAGCTGATGTGTAAGTTGGGCTTGGAGTAGATGCGTATCTCCTCATCTACGATAGCCAGCTCCTTGTCGATTTCTGCCTTGCGGCTGCGCACCCGCATAGTCTGTGAGGTAATGGGCATGTGATTTAGCTCACTGATGAGAACATCATAGCGCTTCTGTGCGCTGTTCAAGTGCCCAACACGATCCTGCTCCGTGTGCAGACTATGACCGGCAAGCTCCTTGGTCGCAGCCTTTTCGCGCTTCTCCTTCTCCACCTTGAGCTCGCGGCGTTGGGATGTTATGGACGTAGTGCTAGCATTTGATGCCATTGTGCCCACTGAAAAACGGCTGCGGGCACTGAGCACAGCCTCCTCATCCGAAGCGACTTCAGTTTTCAAATCATCAACGGGTAAGGGCATCATTGTGTGCAACTCATTCATGTTGAGGCGACTGTGCTGTTGCTGTTTGCCATTTGTGCGAGGTGACAGCAGATCCTCGTCTTCGTTTTTATCGTACCGACTGGGCTGTCTGTAGTTGTTGTCGTATTTATTGGGGGGCTCACTCAGCATAGGTCCACATTCAAAACTGCATCTAAAAAATCAAAAAAATGGTAAATTATGAAATGTGTTTCTTTGCTTTCTCTTCGTACTTTTGCAGGGCTCTTGTAAGATAGAGTTCATCGGTAATATCCTCCGTCTGTATGCCAATGCTTGTGGAGCTGTGTTGGATGCCGCAAGAATTGCAGCGTTCTGAATAATTGTCCGGCGAATGTACCACATCTTTCTGTGGGTCATAAAACACAGGATTGCGCTTTTCAAAGCCGCCCAAACGCTGCCCAGACTCTGGAACGTCCACACCCAATTGGTGATGCGAGCGCGAGTTGTTGCGGTTGCGTGTCATACTGGTTTCCCGGGTGTTTTGTCTGGATACCGATACCGGGGGGGGTCTGCCTGCTTTCGATTCCCGTACCTCGGAGTCCGAGCGGCGCATAGGTGTCGGCATCCATGCAGGACGCACTGGTTCCTTCGCTGCTAGCTTTTTACTTGTTGATTTTTCCAGCGAGCTCAAGCTCACTTTATTCTCATTGAGAAAATTGCGGCCCTGAGTAGATCGCGGCACTGATAAAATTCTTTTCATCGTGGGTGTCGGGCGATTTGATTTGTTTGACATGATCCGACGACTGTATAATTACCACTAAGTACAGTACGGAAATATGTATGGTATTAGGAATTAATGAATGTTTTGTTTGCAGTTAGTCGAGCTGCGTTGTTGAATGCTTTGAGTTTTTCATGTTTATTGACAACTATCGAAAACACACTTGTTTTTTAATAACGTAAGTTTTTTGAAAGTAAGTTTTTTGGAGTTTATCTTTAAAATCGTACATCCAATTGTTGTCCTTTTTTGACTGAATATAGTGCTACCTAATGCAATATATTCCGGCATCAAAATTACTCTATTTACCTTACTTTTTATACCCGATACTCAAAATGAGTATTGGGGTATATTAGATTTGTGGTAAAAGTGGATGTGTGTAACGTCCAGAAGGAAGCGTTTCCGACCCCATAAAGTATATATATTCTTGATCAGCATCAATAGCCGAGTCGATTGAGCCATGTCTGTCTGTCCGTCCGTCCGTCCGTCCGTCTGTCCGTCTGTCCGTCTGTCCGTCCCTATCAGCGCCTAGTGCTCAAAGACTATAAGAGCTAGAGCAACGACATTTTGTATCCAGACTTCTGTAATATGTCACTGCTACAATTGTATTTCGAAACTTCGCCTCGCCCACTTCCGCCCCCACAAAGGACGAAAATCTGTGGCATCCACAATTTTAAAGATACGAGAAAACCAAAAACGCAGAATCGTAGAGAATGACCATATCTTCTAAACTGCTGAATCTGAATTGGATCGTAGCATTATTATAGCCAGAATGAAGAAAACAATTTCATTTTTTCTCGCCCTGTCTCTCTCTAACACACACGTATCATAGCCGGCTTTGCATAGCGCAAAACATTAGCGCCTATATCTCAGAGACTATAAGAGCTAGAGCAACCAAATTTTTTATCCACATTCCTATGATATCGGACCTTGACAGATTTGTTTCAAAATTTCGCCCCACCCCCTTCCGCCCCCGCAAAGGACGAAAATCTGTGGCATCCACAGATCTCAGAGACTATTAGACCTGACTGTAGAGCTCTCACTGCTACACAACTATTTGTAATTTTTCACTGCAGAACTCACTGTTGATAGCTCACTGCTTCAAAATTTCGCCCCACCCCCTTCCGCAACCATAAACAACGAAAATCTGTGGCAACCACAATTTTGAAGATAGGAGATAGGAGAAAATTAAAAACGCACAATCATAGAGAATGGCCATATCTACCAGATTGCCGAATCTTGCCTAATCCGAATCAGATCGGATTATTGTTATAGCCAAAAGAAACAAATCAATTTGCAATGGCTACGCAGCCCGTCGACACGTTCTGACTGATTTTCTGTCTCTCTCGCACGCACTCTTTGTCGTTTAATGTAGCCATACTGACTATGTATCGGCTATAAATGTAGAGTTGCGGTCGGAGCAGCAACTCACAACGTTCCCCCTCGTTCCTTTTATATTGCATACACAGCCGGTTTTTTGACAAAATAATCGTTTAATTAACTCTCTAACCAGCCTACTAGTTCTTTAGAAACGTCAATAGCGTCGGTCTCCGTCAAGTCCGTAAAGTAACAAGCTATCACCTCCATTCCGAACCCACCAGTAAATAGACGTCCCGGACCACCGGATACAGGTATCCGGGTACCAGGCCTGCGGTGCCAAAACAACTGGTGGGGGTCCCACCAAAGCGGCAAGTTTTTGTCTCACGGCTTGCCCCTGATTTCACATCTAATGATATACATATGTAGCTGATTTTATACAGAGAATAATAAAAGCCGTCGCGACGGCTTAAATGTGGAGAAATTTGACTTGTCTTATGTTTGGGAGATAGCTTCCCTTAAGATAACCGTCTCCCAAAGTGCCATCCTCATCTTCCCGTCCTTCTTCCATCCGTCCATAAAACCAACTTCTCTTGTAGTAACCTATCAGAATGTTAGAGGCTTACGTAGTAAGCTCACCACTCTTTTAGTGGATAGTGTCGCATTTTCATTTCACGCTATTGCGTTTACCGAGACCTACCGGACATTCTTGGTTCTGAAGTGTTGTCAGGTCGGTACACGTCTCGACGTGCCGAAGGGGTTCTGATTACAATGCTCTCAAACTTAGCGTCGGAACAGTTCACAGTCCAGGTTCAAGAAGAATTGTGTTTCTGTGTGTAAAACTGATTCTTTCCGCCATTGCTATCTTTATTACTTGCGCCTATATCCCACCATCTTCGGATATCTCAATTTACGGGCAGCAGCTGTCCGCTTTAAAAACTGTTTCTTCCTCGCTATCAGATAAAGATCATATGATAGTTCTTGGTGACCTCAACTTGCCAGGTACTGTTTGGTCTTCGGTAAATGAGTCTTACCCCAAGCCCTTCCGCTCAGTATACCTGAAGAAGCCTACCATCCTACTTTCGAAGTGTCGCTCGATATAGGACCAACTGTATTGCATCGGTCGGGTAGGCTATCTGAACGTGTCCGCTGCTTTCGTAAAGCAGAGCTTGCCAAGCTTAATAACCTCATTAGGCACACAAACTTTTTACAATGCACTTTACAAATTTTATAATTCCTGTGTCCCGCTTTCTTAAAATCTTAAAATCAGGACTGTATACAAAATTTCAAGAAGTTAGTTCTCCTTCTTCTCTTTCTCGCTATGTAATAAATAGTTCGGTCAAATTTCTCCCTTCCTAATGCTCAATGCTATAAGAATTACCTATCTTGATGCTGGATACGTTTTTCAGAGGACCCTAAGCAGTTTTACAGCTTCGTAAACAGTAAGCGTAGAACGGCCGCACACCTATCCTCGGAATACGTCGGAAAATAATGATCAGGCAATCGCCGATCTCTTTGCCCAATTTTTCCAAACAACCTGTCCTCAGGAAAGCTACTCTGGCCAGCCGTACCCATACGATTTACCAAGGTCGAACGGCATTTTCAGCCCTCTTTTTCATGATCTTCGACTAGTTAGGCCAGTGTTTTCACCGGGTCCAGAGCGAGTTCCCGGCTGTGTACTCAAGTACTGCTCCGAGGCTCTGTGTGGACCCTTGGTTAAACTATTCGCCCTGTCCATTCTTCTTGCTTACCCCCGATCTAGAAGAAATCATTTATGATTCCTCTCCATAAGAAAGGTAGCAAGTCTGACACACTCCGCACCAGCAACATCTCTGCAAATCACTTACATATATCTTCAGCTCAGTATGGATTTATAGGGCGGCGATCAACTACCACAAATTTATTAGAGTTCGCCTCCTTCCTCGTTAAAGGTTTTTAAGAAAACTTACAGACGGATGTTATTTACACCGACTTCAGTAAAGCATTCGACTCTGTAAACCACTCCTTTCTAGCACATATGTAAGCGAGACCTTCAAGGGTTTCTGCGCAACCTCCTGAGATGGATTTCTAGCTACCTTTGTTCCAGGTCTCAAAGAGTCCTCTTCAAAAACTCCCTCTCTTCACCAGACAAGGTTACTTCTGGAGTACAACAGGGTAGACATCTGGGCCCCATACTTTTAACACTCTTTATTAATGACTTGCCTTTGGTATTAACATTCTCCCGAGTACTCATGTATGCGGATGATGTTAAGCTCTTTGTCCAGTATAAGGATATTTCCCTTCAATCTTGCTTACAACCCGATCTCAATATCTTTCAGTCAGGGCGTTGTGCAAACATGTTACATCTTAATGCCTCGAAATGTAAAGTAATGACATTTCATCGTTCTAGCCCCTGGTTGGCTCCTTATACCCTACGCGGTGGTTTCTTGAGCGAATTATTAGAACTAAAATTAGAATATAAGCTAATGATTTCTGAACACATTTCTACCATGGTAAATACGGACATGGGCGTGCTTGCTTTTATAAAGAGGTAGTCAAAGGAATTTTGACTCTTTATCTCGCTAGTCCGTCCGATTTTAGAATACGGCTCTTGTGTATGGTTCCCTCAGTACAAAGTACACGGTGACCGTATAGAGTCAGTCCATTAAATCATTTTACTTTTTGATCTGCTTGGATGCAAGTGTGAGGTCGCCAACTTATCCTAATAGATTGCTTTGTGCTGTGAGCTGGGAGCAGCGTTACGGTAGAAATTATAGATTGTTCCTCTTTTCAGATCAAATTTTTCTGTCTGGCTGGAAAACATAATTTTGTCACAAATAGTGCCTCAGTTCTTCGACTGATAGCCGGGAGACGTGTCTGGAGACGGCTACGAACACTTATTTTGCGTTTTGCCTCTCACCAACAATTGCACCCTAACAATACTTAAGTTCTTAAGTTAGTTCTTCGAAATTCCTAGACAAATGTGCGTGTAAGCAGGCAAGAATTGAGTAGTCCTTCTTCGTCCGTCTTTGTATCCGTCTTTTTATTATCCCCGGTACGGGAAGCGTTTAGGGATCAACTCATTTTTTGGTGGATGTGGGTGTCTGTAACACCCAGAAGGAAGAGTTTCTGTGTTATCACACTGAATCAAATTTGATTCAAAATTTTTCCACGCCACCTACCGCCCCAACAATCTGTGGAATCCACAATTTTAAAGATACGAGAAAACCGAAAACGCAGAGTCATAGAGAATGGCCATATCTAGCAGATGGCCGAAATAAGATCATTATTAAGGGCAAATTAAATTGCAGTGGCTAGGCTACCCCTTATACGCGCGTAATCTCCGTCTGCTCTCTTTGACACACACTCTTCCTTGTGCAGTGTGTGCCCCCTTCGGAGGGGGCAAGATATAACGGCTGTTGTTGGTGTGAGAAGGGAGAGAAAGACAGATGTAGCGAAATATAAAGCACTGCACCTTGGGCCAGACAGCCAAATTTTTGGCATAAATTCGAAAAATGAAGTTAGAGACTTGAAACTAGGTACAGTTGAATGTATTGATATATATTAAAACTGAGATATATTTCACACCGATCCGACCACAAACGTGCAGTTTTTACTAATTAATTAATTAATTTGTATTATTTAATATACACTTTTAAAATGAATTTAACATAGTATGTAAGTGGCATAAGATGGCACGAAAAAAGTTGTGCACCACAAATGACAAGTTAAGTTTTCTCCAATTTAGGAAGGCCCAAATCAATACGCACAAGAAAAAAACTAACAAAATATGAAGAAAACTTTTTTTAGAGACATTCTAAAAACCCCGGCATTTCTGGTCGATGTTTTACACTCACTTGTTCTTTAAATTTACAACATTTACAAGCAAACAAACTCAAGAAAAAGTTTCCCGCCAATTTAAAACCAACTCGTAGCAGATCGAACATCTGACTTTGAGGGGCTGCAAACCTTTCAGGCCTATATTAAAATCAACAAAATATACAAGCAGCTTTCCTGGCCAGGGTATGCATTATGATAACGTATCATTCAAAAAAGGTTTTGATCCCATGACATTTTTGATTTCATGCCTGAATATCGGCCGTCTGGCCCAATATGCACTGGCGGAAAAATGGAAACAGATTAAATATTTTAAAATTCGAATAAAATAGGTCATTATGTGGGAAAAGGATAAACGGAGTGTAAAAATTAACATTAGAATAAATCTAGCGGTCGTGGTTCCTCTCTTTCTCTCTATGTCATTCCCACCTCTCATGACACGTGCTAGCAAAGCTGAGGTCACAACGGGCTCACAATGTTACCGCTTGTTTTATGAAGTACCTTGTGAAATTCATTTTGAAATTGCAGGCACATTATCAACCGTTTTTATACCCGATACTCAAAATGAGTATAGGGGTACATTAGATTTGTGGTGAAAGTGGGTGTGTGTAACGTCCAGAAGGAAGCGTTTCCGACCCCATAAAGTATATATATTCTTGATCAGAATCAATAGCCGAGTCGATTGAGCCATGTCTGTCTGACAGCAACGACATTTTGTATCCAGACTTCTGTAATATGTCACTATTACAAGTGTATTTCAAAATTTCGCCCCGCCCCCACTAAGGACGAAAATCTGTGGCATCCACAATTTTAAAGATACGAGAAAACCAAAAACGCAGAATCGTAGAGAATGACAATATCGTTAAGACTGCAGATTCTGAACCAGATCGTATCATTATTATAGCCAGAATGAAGAAAACAATTTCATTCTCTCTCGCTCTGTCTCTCTCTAACACAAACGTTTCAAGGTCGGCTTTGCCTATTGCTAAAAGTGAGCGCCTAAATCTCAGAGACTATAAGAGCTAGAGCAACCAAATTTGGTATCCACACTCTTGTGATATTAAACCTGCACAAGTGTATTTCAAAATTTCGCCCCACTCCTTTCCGCACCCGCAAAGGAAAAAAATCTGGGGCATCCCTGAGATCTGTGGACCTCCTTCCGCCCTCACAAAGGACGAAAATCTGTGCCATCCACAATTTTGAAGATACGAGAAAATTAAGAACGCTCAATCATAGAGAATGACCATATCTACCAGATTGTCGAATCATTATTATAGCCAAAATTAACAAATCAATTTGCAGTGGCTACACACCCACCCGACGACATGCTATGGCTGATTTTCTGTCTCTCTCGTACGCACTATTTGTCGTGTCGTTCAATATTAGCGCCGTCTGCCGGGGGAGAGCCATACTGACTATGTATCGGGTATAAATGCGGTCGCAGCAACAACTCTCAATTTTCCCCCTCGTTTAATCGTACGAAACTAACGAATTGCGAAACCGGAGCATGGCAAACGAAGCGATCATATAATTTCATTCGTGATTTGGTAAAACTAGTATTTGCTAAACAGAATCCCCTGAAATTTGGCAGAAAATTCGAGAAAATTTGCGCCAAACCTTTTTCTGAAATTATTCAACTGAAATCCATATGAAAGACTATTCAGCCTTGAAGCAAAAGCCACATATTCGTACATAGGGCTCGACCTAATCGGCCAATTGGAGTTCAACAGCTGCAAATACTCGTATCTCGTATCTTTTGACTACTCAGCTCGAGCCAAAATATCTTCATTGGCCCGTGCAAAAGTGAAGTGCATAATTAGGATGGTGTTCCGCTTACGGGATGTGCAGAATACGCATAATAAGCAATATCGAAGGGCTCTGCTGGTCCATAGATGTTGTGTGAGCTTGGAAATTATTGAATGCATGGCAAGCGGCAGGGGAAAATGGGCAGGAGCAACAAGTTGCCTTTCATGTGCTTCGAATTTTCACATTTTCCCCAATTGGTATACCATGGTATTTCGGCAGATTTTGGAGCAGCTGTTGTTATTTCCCAAAATACCAATGCCTACAATCCACAGGTAGAGGCAACACCTGTTGCACGGCTTGTGGTTGCGCTGCATTTCATCCTCCAATTCATCGGCTGCCAGGGGCAAGGGCTTATCTCCGATTGCGGCCCCAAGGCCCTATGGAGGTAAATGTTGCAGTTAGTTAGCAGTCCCACGAGGCAGTTGCGGTTGGGCATTTGCCATTGACATTGGCATTGAAAATGTACTTAGCCGTCACTCAATTATTGGAACTCTCTGTTTTTTGTTGTTGTTGTTGCGGTTGACGCTTTTTGTATGTTATTTCCGGCACGGCATCTCCTCCAATTAATTGAATCGAAAATGCACTCATGGAAAATTCAACAATTTTCACCGACTAACTTAATTAGACCGCCATTAAAGTTGCAGAAAAAGCTATAGACAAGCGCCATGGACCAGGACCACAGCCAAGGCCATTGTCGCGGCATTCGTGTCCATCGATAACGAGTGGAAGTCAAAGGCCAAAAAAAAAAATATACAGAGAGAGAAGTGGAGAGGTATAGAGGTGTCCCGGATGACGTGTGGAGAATGCACTTAGCCTTGTCAATGGCCAGACTCCACTCTTCCCACTGCCAAAAGGTCAAAAAGGGAAATGCGAAAAGCAGACTGCAGGATACCCGCTTATTAGATTTGCCTAATGGAAAATGATACACAGGACACGACACTCTGGCCAATGGAGTTGGAACTAAAGCGAACGATTTTTCTAGGGCAAACGTATACTCGTACATATATTCTGGCATGATTCTGGTGGATCTAGGATAACTAATTGTGTGTAAAATGTTGAAAGAGTATTGTTGGGTTACGCAGCCCAATATTCTTAATAAGTCCATATATTATAGCCAGTGGTGCAGCAGTAAAGTAAATCACTATAAATGTTTGTTGTTTGCACTGCCCACTGTGCCACACTGTAACACATATACATACATGTACATATGCTCCCTCACGGCAGCAGCCTATGCAGCCTTTGCTTTCTTTCTTTCGCCTTCTCTATCGCTCTCTCCATCTGTCGCGCTCTTGTCGAAGCCTCGCTTGCATTAGGGCACGGGCAATTCGGCCGCCTGCACTTCTCGCACTTGGCATAATTGATCTTCAACTGACACAGTCTTGAACCGACCCCCCGCGTCTTCAATCGACACCGTCTTGAATCGGTCTAATCCTCTATCGCTATCAAATCCGCACACCTTTCGCTTTGTTCAGTATACCATAAACCACCGCAATAAACAATATCCATTAAACCTAACAATCTTCGCCTTTGAAATAAATAGATCGCAACATACGCTGCTGAAAAAGCTCAGCAGCTCAGGTATCAAAGAGCACAAGTTTAGAATTAAATCAAAGAAATTCAATTGAGAAATCCGATTCAGAGCTTATCAAAGGGGCCTCATGCGAAGCCACTCCTTATATAGGTTCTAATGGAATTTTAATTTGGAAATTTATGTCCAGATATGTAGCAAGGCAAAAGACATCATATGGTTATGTAACCAGCATCATGGGATTACTCCGATAAAATCTCTCAGAGATCCCTTTGGTCTTATGTGACTAATCTGATTCTGGTTTAGATCTGCCACTGGAATGGTTAATGTTTGTCGTGGCACAACAGGGCGAGGGCGCCATGAGAGAGAAAGCTGAGAGACGATGTGTCAGCCATCATTTGTCATACATACGAGTATGTGTGTGCCCTGAAAGGATGGCATGATAAAATGGCCGCTTAGGCACTGTCAGCAAGCCTCCTGCATGTGTGTTGTACGTTTGTATCTGTATGTTGTACTGACTGACAAATGAGACAGTAACTAGCAGCAAGTCTGTCATGGAAATGTTGGCATTTTTCGGCTTTACATTGGCATGTTAATAGTAGAGTTGAAGGCAGAGTAGGGTCCGGAGTTGAAGAAAGAGTTGAAGGTAATTCGAGGGTCCAGAGTTTGTTCAGAGTTGGGTCCAGATTTTTAGCCATCGATGGTACTCCCGATATTCCTGAACTCTTGCAAGCCTTTGCCCCGTATCGATGCCCATCAATTATATGCAAATAAACGCTAAAATCCAGACTTTCTAATTGACATTTGAGCAACAGAGACAGGGACAGAGAAATAGGGATGGAAAGAGAGAGAGTTCAATAGAGATTGTAATTTTTACATATGTACATTAAACGTTTTGTGTGTTGAATCAACATTCAGTCAATCAATTGACTTGTTAATTGTTTGGCATTGCCATCAATTTCATTTACAAACTTAGATTGTAAATTAATTAGATTGCATCAAACTGTGTGATTGTGGGTTGCGTGCTGTGGTTGTGTATGCGTTTGTTTGGTCGCCTCTCAATAATTTAAATGCCCTTTGATAAATATTGTATCCCACATCATACATGTAGGAATTTAAATCTTCCAATTTTTATTTATATGTAGTATAATGGATTGGTTTCAAACGTAGTTACAATAGTTACAATGGAGCTTAGAATTATTGGGTAAAAGTAGTATACAACAGCGTTCCTTTTTTAATATTCTCTCAACGACTAGACACGATCGACTCCAGCTCTCAATCGCGCTCAGAACAGGTATCGATAGATGGGTATCGACTGGTGATCAGAAGTTTGGTATACACCTAATTCGGTTTTTACACGGTAGATTGGTTCCTGAAAAACCCGTGTAAGAAAAACCGTGTACAAAAAGACATCGATCGTATGCAAAAATAGGTGATTGGTTCCTTATCTTTAAAACCTTTTAAAATTAGGGAAAAAATTAGGAAACGTTGGAAAACGTTGGAAATTTGCGTATAAAAAATGTCTTTACCAAACACGTCTGATTGCATTGATGGTTTACAAAATACTAACACATTTCTATTGCAAAAATGTAGTCCCCTTAAATTTCCACAACAAGGGAAATCCCCTAAATTTTTTCTATCTACAATTGCTCTGACCAGTAAATTTGCTAGCATGTATGTATACGCAAAAAAACGAAGGAGAAAAGAATATGTATATATTCTCTATATGTTATGCTCTTTATTATTTTCGTTTAGTTTCTAACCGTGTAAAAACAGAATTAGGCGTATATAACTTGCACCGCTTCTAGTGTGACCCTTTTGTGGTTGCCCGCCAAATTCAAATCCCACATACACATGCATGCATAGGTGGGTATCGTGTCGTGTCTGAAATTCCTGTTTAACATAATCTCCAATTAATCAAACATTTAAGGGAGAACGAAAATATCCATTTAAGTAACATATGTAGTACTTTGTTCTTTGAAGATACTCATGATTAGGTTAGACGTGAGATAAAGATAGTAGGTTCTCGTTTGGCGATCTCTGGAATCCTTTTGAATCTAAAGTGCTGTATTTCCGTCTGCGTGAAGGTTAGAGGCTAGAATCGCGCTATGTACTCTGGAACCATGCAGGCGAAGACTACAAATGCAATGGCATAGTCTCGAAGGTTTCGTTGGGGAATTCGCTTGTATCGAATGGAACGATCGACTGTTCTTCCAGGACCTCTTTGAGAGCATGTAGCACATAGTTTTCCCCTCCCAACGCAGACCAATATATCGAGCTTTCTGGTCCTTCGACCAATTACTTTCAGAAGGCGTTCGAAAAAGAAAATGTCTGCAATAGAAGATCCATCATTCTCATTACGAGTTACGCCCATTGTCGTTAAAAAAAGCCTACTTACAATTTACACTAATTTGTGAATCATCTCATCTGAAAATGTTTGTCAAAACAGATATGGGCTTTCCGCGGGGCGCGAACGTACGTTCGTACGCTTTTGATGTACAAAAAAAGATAGAAAACAACAAATTTTCCCCATGCGTTTTATGCGATTCGATAGTATTTTGCTCGCTCTATGTTTAGTACTAAAGATGGGTTTCATCCAATTTTTAGTTTTCATAATAATATACGACATAGAAAATAATAAAGCTTAATCAAATTTCAGTGACCTCTTTTTAAAGTAATTTACATTTTCTTGGTTTTTCTTGATTCTTCTTCATTTTCTACGTATTCCTTAACGTAATATTTCACATTTTGCAACACAGTTTAGGCCCGTTACTCAATACTGGTCGGAGTTTTACTCCCCTTATGCCCCTTATGCCCCATAGTCAGTCGTTCAGTCAACTTGAATTTAATTATTATTTGCCATTATTGACTTTGATTTGATTCGATTCCATTTGATTTGATTGATTTATCGCTGGTGCACGTCACAATCGTACAGTTACAACAGGTTACCCTTAGCCGATAAGATACCTCTCGGAGACCGGAGTGTGCCTTAAGTTTTGTATTTTCTTCGCTTTCGATTCGATTGCAATTGGCGATAAGCCGATTCACAATTGACGTGATTGACACACTCCACTCTGCTCGTCTCTGCCGTCGCTTCGGTATCTGTTTTCCTAAGTTTTTGTCGTGTGTTTTTTCGCCACTTTTCAGTAATGTCGATGTGTGTGCTGCTACCGTTTCGATAATGGATTTGATGGAGTGCCCGACCATCCAGACATTTATTGATGACACAACACAGATACTTGTAGCTACTTGTCCGCAACAATACAATAACTTACCGGAATCTGAATCTGTATCTGAATCTGAAACAGAATCACATCTAAAATGGGCTTTTCGGGCAATTTGAAGTTTAAATTTCGCCAACAAAAGTGAAACTTGAGTTAATTGCTGGCTCATTTACTAACCCCGCTCCCAGCCATTACATCCATCTATCCGTCCAACCGCCTCCCTTTTTCCCATTCACAGCATCCGTTCTCCACTCATTTGCTTCCTCTGGTACTTCCGTTTCCGCTTTATTGACATTTCTAGAGCAAATATTTGGAATGAGACGGCAAGGTGTCGACCGCAAGACACGTCTGTTACGTTAGGCCGCTTCGACTCGATTAATACCCATTAACACCTATTAAAGATTCGCAAAGGCAAACCATTTACACTATATATCTTATCTTCTTCTATCTTCAGTCAAGGATGACGAATAAAAATTATCTGGTTTTAGATATCCAAAGAAATAAAAAATCTAAATGAGAATAATAGAAATGCAACAAATATTTAGCTATCATCAATCGCTAACAAGTGATGAACATCTCTTAAGATCATTTTGTGATATGGATCTATCACTAATCTACCACTGGCTATCCTTTAGGCTAGTCATATGACAAAGAACAAAGTGTGGCCCTAGTTGAATGTTTTAAGTATTTGCCAAATACACACACTTCCACACGCAGCGTCATAGATACGAAGAGGCAGGTCCACGCACGCAGGCACACACATTTTCCAGGTGTAGGAGCAGATACATATATATACATATATCCAGGAGCAGGAACGACCCCACTCAATGGAGATTAGAGGGGTACTCTTTTACGGTTTCATAATCCGAGAGGAAAACGCTTGAAGTTGTAACTAGACCGCGATATTTCATGGAACCCAGCACCACCAGCACCACCAGCACCCCCTGGACCACTGCCCCTGCATAGTTGTGTGGATACTTCTCCTTTTTTAGGGGGATACAGGATACTACTGTGGAGAAGGGGCTGGGACTCCATCGGCTTGTCGCCTTCGGCGGAAATGCCATTTGACATTTTTGCCTCGAACTTCTCCCGTTCGCTCACACTCTCCTCTGCTTCGAGTGTACTGTATGATGGTGCTGTGATTTGCCATTTTGTCACATTAAATCTTGTTTATGACGCTTAAGAACTTTATTTCCGCTCGATTAAATTTCCATAATGGCAGCCTGCGACTGTTCTTCTCTGTCTTTCTCCGTTCTCCATTATTTTATTTACATTTTTTTAATCATTTTTTTCTCACTTTTGAATTGTTTTCAGCATTTTTCTGTTTTTGAAATACTTTATCACCTCTTAGGCCGGAAAAAAGTACGAAAACAAGGGGAAAATTAAAGAGTAATGTGGGTTAAGTCGACTAAAGAACAACTCAGATACTCGCATTCTTTGATTGTTTATGCTGCAGGGCATTCACATAACCCTTTAAAAACACCGTATATCCAGGGTACACAAATAGGAAAAAAAATCCATCTAGCAGTTGCATTAACTTCAATTGACTGTAATGAAAATCGAGCATCGAACGAGGGCTGTCATCCATTGGGCAACTGGTCCTGGTTCCTGGCGGTACTCTAGATCCAGACTGGCAGTGCTCTATTGGCTGCAAATCATCCATAAAATTTTAGTGTGTATTTTTCAGTGGCCTTTTGCTCTACCCGAAAAATGCACATTGAACAATGGCATTTTCTCACCAAAAAATTCACTCAGCGTGAAATATTCAATGCATTCAATGTGAAACATATAATGTATTCGGCCTCGGGCTGGTTAAATCTTGTTGGCAATGCAGCCTCAGCAGGAACGGAATCGGGGTTAGTGCACTATACTGCGCTCTGGGCTCAGCTCGCCGGATGGGGTCGGGGTCTTTCCTATCCCTATACTTCCTTGTTCTCGCCATATTATAAAAATTTAAGTGCACTTACACAGAATCTACTTTAATCAAAACAAAAAAAAACACAAATGTAATCAATCCCCGGTCGGCATAGATGGCAAGAAGGAATCCGGTAGTCGCGTATTTAATTTAGTGATCATAGGTGTAGGAGATCACTAGTTCCTCTATACCCTCCCTACCTTCGGCAATGCGTGGAACGATGTTGGCATGGCCCCTAACGTAACTACCGCTGCATTATTACACTCGATGTATCATTGGCATTATGTACTTAGACAGAATCGTGGTTATTTATTCAAAATTCATGTTAATTCAAAATGGTTCTATTCATCAAGATTTAAGAGATTCATATATAACAAAAAGGTTCATTAACTTAAGAATATAAGATACAATTCATAGCAAAACTGAGTCTTTTTACTCACGAAGGTCAACATTTCCATTCAATACGAAACTAATGATCATTACCAAATTCAAACACTTTCCTCGATGAGCTCGTTGGGCCCAATGAACTGCTTCGGTAGCTGTGGAACAAGATTAATTATATAAAAATAGTAAAGAATTAAAGAATGATATTTTGGCCGACATTGCCAGAGTTAATCAAGGCTTAACATTGAGTTGATTAGGAAATGAACTTAATATATAATATGCTAAAGAAATTACTTCTATAGGAAAGATATTCCTTAATATAAATGTATATGTTTATATGATTTTACATTTAAAGTCAAAATTTAATTGAAGTGCAAACACAAGAATGCAAGCAAAAGAAAAGAACAAGACAAAGCAAAGAGAATGTCGATGATCAAATTAATGCACGTTTATATGTGTGTGCATACGCACGCATATGTTCGAATTCTCTTCGAACGAAAGCTCGCTCTTGGCGTGTGAGTTATCACGCTCTTCCTTTCATTGCGCTGCACGCTGCTATACCCTGCTATTTCGCGGGTATGTTCGTACTCACGAATCGATGATCACATGTTGTCCACGACACAGGTCACCCTAGATTCCGATTCCTGATCTTGGATTCACATCTTCTGCACAATTTTAGCTGACATAAATTTCCACTTTAATTCCTAGGCGTTGTCGATTCCGTAGCAAAGATGTTGAGTTGCATCTCGCAAAACACGATTAGAGGGCATTCAAAAGTCGATGCAGATCGTCCGTACAACGGAAACGCTGGTAATTCGAAGCGGTCAAAAATAAGACACTGGAGGTTACGTGGGGGGGGTTTAGGCGTGAGAGCGCCAAAGCACGGCAGACCTCCAGTGACCAAGAGATTCTGTAATAGATTCGGAATTCAGTGAGTGTACCAAACCTAATTTCCTCTATAATCACCTTCTCTTTCTCTACGTAGCTTTTTGCACTTTCACCACACAATATAGCTTGATCTTGCTGTTAGTCGATTCTCCGCCGACTTGCAGTTATGTAATTTGGTATGTATTATGTAATACAGGGACACGTGAACTTTCACTAGAATTTGGCACTAATTGGCACAGGCACAACCGAAGTGTTTTGGGAGAAAAATGGAATTGATCCGCGTGTTCACCGTCGCTGTCGGCTTAAGCGGCATAGACGAGCTTTAACGAGACCCTTCCATGGAATTCGGTCTCGAGAGACGAAAAAGAACATTCGAGCAATTAAAGCTCCATATTCGAAGTAGCTGTTTTTAAAGCCTTGGTGTTCGAACTAATCAAGTTGGCGCGTGATTTGAATCTGCTTTATATCTGGGAAATTATTAGGGAATTTAATCTGGGTTTGCTTCACTGGCCACTACAAACATTTCAAATGTGTTTAATGTCCGTATTCAATCTTGTTACTGCTTCTGCTGCTTCTGTCTATATGTGCCTCTTAGGATGGGGCTATAGCTCCTGGATCAGAGTCAAGAGTCAGAATGCATCGATTTCTATTCTTATGATTTTCTGCTTCGATTCGTGCAGCAAATGCCTCTATTGCTGCTTCAATTCCACCTCAATCATAATCATTGGGAGGAGGCAAAGTATGGTCATGTTTTAATTAAACGAAATTGCTTGTATGCCATTGATGGCTTAATACGGTCTACATGTCCTCACGGCCTATCAATAAGCGCTCAGGCATGTGTGCGACTGATGTATTCACTTAAACGAACAAGAGAGCTCGAAGAACGCCGAAGGAGAAGTCCAATTAATTTGGCTAAAATATGCCCAGGACTCAACCAAATTACCAAACTGGAAAAACCATCCGACACGACACTAAACGCACTCAGAGACACACTCAACAGTCCAAACGCGACCATTATAATCGTGCTCCTTTATTTTTTCCAAAATTTTATTTTTGAAAACTCAGGAAAAGTCGAAAAAATAAATTTCTTGGGCTTTTTTTGTTTTTTTTTATAGGTACGTCAGTTTTGTATAAATCTATGGATAAACGGCTAAGGTGCAGCCGTTTGACCAAGCCTTCAAATGCCGCATTTAACAGTTACGATACCTTAAACGACCTTCAATACAACCAAATTTAAGATAGCTAAGTTATGTGAAAAAAGGCACCCTCTGAAGAAAAAATTAAAAAAAAAATACCAGTTTTAAAAATTTTTTTTTTTTTAACCACACCATGAAAAAAAAACTATGTGTCATTCAACAATTTGTATGGCCCCAAATCTATCAGACAAAGTCGTTCAATTTTGTTGCCTAGTGTCATTAAAAACAAAAGGCAAACAAATTTGTTATTCAAAGTAACTTTATTCCAAAAATGATCAGGACCACCTTGAAAGCGTGTAGAATAATGCACTCTGGTTCTGCTCGTCCACTGAATGGC
>CM017781.1:25955031-25980361 GCA_008121275.1 Drosophila lowei | reverse complement strand
TTATTTTATTGGGCCTATATAATCGCGGGGGTGGAATCTGGCAAGTGTGAAGAGGAAATAAGGCAGAGGGTAAGGTAGTCTCTGTTCAATATTTAATCACCGGCGGGAGGGCGTGCTCCTGCCACGTGCACCCGCGGTACGCTGCGCCTCAGCCGCATTTAAATATTTGCGCATGGAATTTCTCGCGAAAATTGCGCAGCCAGGCAGACGTTTTGCAAAGTCAAACAAAGTTACCAACGTTTGTTGGACCCCTCACCTTGCCTCTGCTTACCCCTCTTTGTCGGGGTACCCGTTTGTGCGCCCATATTTGGCTCCTCTGCAAAGTCGGGGAGGCGAAAGATCTGGTCGAATGATGGTGAAGTGACAGAGCAGAGAGTCGTCCACAACCAGAACGGCGGCGCAGTTGTCGAAGATGTTTCGCAGTAGTTGGGGGCCGAAGATGGTCACTAGCTGGCGGTTGGCAAAGAACTCATAGCCATCCTGCACGACCTGATGGGCTCTGGCGATCTGGTTGGTTGTATATTGCCGCAGGAAGCGCTCCACAATCTCGTGACCGAAGGTGACGCTAACGCCGCGCTCGTTAAAGCCCCAACCATCAGTAGTGACGTCCGGATCGGACCACAGCAGGTCACAGAGCAGACCGGTGCCTGGCACATCGGCGGGTCGTCTCAAATTCCGGATATCATCGAGCGAATTCAGGTCCGGACTGAGGCCCCGTGGACGCAGAAGATCCTGTCCGACACGATGGCGGCCACCGGCATGCAGGCGTAGCAGTCGACAAAGGAGCGCCACAACTGATGCTGTACCGCCGCTTGCACTCGTCGAAGAAGCCGTAGATCTGGTTCAGCCCCGGCGACTCGTGGTTGCCCGCAGCAGGGAAGAAGTTCAGCGGGTAGCGCAGCTTGTAGGCCAGCAGCAGGGTGAGTGTGTCGATCGAGTTCTGCCCCCGGTCCACGTAGTCCCCTAGGAACAG
The DNA here is from genome assembly GCA_008121275.1 of Drosophila lowei. Lineage (NCBI taxonomy): Eukaryota > Metazoa > Arthropoda > Insecta > Diptera > Drosophilidae > Drosophila > Drosophila lowei. Next base: position 25,979,388 of record CM017781.1, on the reverse strand, counting down.
GTAGTTCGCACTCGGCGGATAGCCGCACTTCTGGAATATTCTCACCAGATCCTTGAACTGCCCATGTATGTCCCCGCAGATCTTCACTGGCGCACTCAGCTCCAGCAGCATGGGCTGCAGGAGGAACAACAACCCGGCCGACATGCAAATGTCCGTCAGCTCATTCTCAGTCAGCACGTTGGTCCGCGGATTCGCGCCGTCCAACAAGAGCTTCTCTATTATCGAGTTCAGATGGCTCATGCTCTGGCGATGGAAAAAGTCTCTGCCATCTCTGCGATCAGTCGCGCCCCGACTCGACCGACGAGACATATTTTGGTGTTGAAATTTTGGGGAATTTTTAAAAATGTTGAATAATTTAAATGTGTTCTGGATATGTTTGACTTTTGAAAATTTTTGAATAATTTTGAATTTTTTAAATCAGTTCTTGACCTTTGACTCGAGCGTTTAACTGGGTTTCTTGCGGTCCATTGAGCTCCATTTCACTCTCTAGTTGCTTCGTTTGCTGCTGCACTTGGGGACTCTCTTATTCTCTATCTCTGAGATCCCGACTAACCCATTCCCCTCTACCCTTGCGCTTTTCAATTATCAGACACTTGGCATAAATTTTCCAGCAAAAAAAGAACAACATTCAAATGGACGCTCGATAACAGGAAAAAGCGCCGGAAAGTCGCTTGTTTTACTCGCTGTTGACCCATGGACCTCCCCTTTTGAGCCAATTTCCAGCGGTGGTCGCAGCTGCATTTTGGCTGCTGGTAATCCCGATTCGTCGAGCTGCCTGCACTTGTAATGCGGCTTAAAACAGAGATACAGCTGGAGAGTGGGAGAAGAGCATTTTGGCCAGCTTCTGGTCCGTCCAGGGGTTTATATTCCCCGCCCCATATGCGCCCCAGCGGAGACAAGATGTCCGCCAGCGGAGATTAGTTGTCCGCCAGCTGAGATAAGTTGTTCGCCAGCGGAGATAAGTTTTCTGCCAGCGGATATAAATTTTCCGCCAGCGGAGATAAATTGTCTGCCAGCGGAGACAAGATGTCCGCCAGTGGAGATGAGTTTTCCGCCAGCGGAGATAAGTTGTTCGCCAAGGGAGATAAGTTTTCCGCCAGCGGAGAAACGTTGTTCGTCAGCGGAGATAAATTTTCCGCCAGCGGAGATAAGTTGTTCGTCGGCGGAAATAAATTTCCCGCCAGCGGAGATAAATTGTCTGCCAGCGGAGACAAGATGTCCGCCAGCCGAGATAAATTTCCCGCCAGCGGAGATAAGTTGCTCGCCAGCGGAGATAAATTGTCTGCCATCGGAGATAAATTGTCCGCCAGCGGAGACAAGATGTCCGCCAGCCGAGATAAACTTCCGCCAGCGGAGATAAGTTGCTCGCCAGCGGAGATAAATTGTCTGCCATCGGAGATAAATTGTCCGCCAGCGGAGATAAGTTGTTCGTCGGCGGAAATAAGTTGTCCGCCAGCGGATATAAATTTCCCGCCAGCTGAGATAAATTGTCCGCCAGCGGAGATAAGTTGTCCGCCGGCGGATATAAATTTCCGCCAGCGGAGATAAATTGTCTGCCAGCGGAGACAAGATGTCCGCCAGCGGAGATAAGTTGTCCGCCAGCGGAGATAAGTTGTCCGCCAGCGGAGAGTTGTTGTTTGTCGGCGGAAATAAAATTTCCCGCCAGCGGAGATAAATTGTCTGCCAGCGGAGACAAGATGTCCGCCAGCGGAGATAAGTTGTTCGCCAGCGGAGATAAGTTTTCTGCCAGCGGATATAAATTGCCCGCCAGCGGAGATAAATTGTCTGCCAGCGTAGACAAGATGTCCGCCAGCGGAGATAAATTTTCCGCCAGCGGAGATAAGTTGTTCGCCAGCGGAGATAAGTTGTCCGCCCGCAGCGGATAAGTTGTCCGCCAGCGGAGATAAGTTTTCCGCCAGCGGAGATAAATTGTCCGCCAGCGGAGATAAATTGTTCGCCAGCGGAGACAAGATGTCCGCCAGCGGAGATAAGTTTTCCGCCAGCGGAGATAAGTTGTTCGCCAGCGGAGATAAGTTTTCCGCCAGCGGAGATAAGTTGTTCGCCAGCGGAGATAAGTTGTCCGCCAGCGGGATAAGTTGTCCGCCAGCGGAGATAAATTGTCCGCCAGCGGAGATAAATTTCCGCCAGCGGAGATACGTTGTTCGTCTGCGGAGATAAATTGTCCGCCAGCGGAGATAAATTGTCCGCCAGCGGAGATGAATTTTCCGCCTGCGGAGATATGTTGTCCGCCAGCGGAGAAAAATTGTCCGACAGTGGAGACAAGATGTCTGCCAGCGGAGATCAAGTTGTCCGCCAGCGGAGATAAATTGTCCGCCAGCGGAGATAAGTTTTCCGCCAGCGGAGATAAGTTGTTCGCCAGCGGAGATAAGTTGTCCGCCAGCGGATATAAATTTCCGCCAGCGGAGATAAGATGTCTGCCAGCGGAGACAAGATGTCCGCCAGCGGAGATAAGTTTTTCCGCCAGCGGAGATAAGTTGTCCGCCAGTGGAGATGAGTTTTCCGCCAGCGGAGATAAATTTTCCGCCAGCGGAGATAAGTTGTCCGCCAGCGGAGATAAGTTGTTCGCCAGCGGAGATAAGTTTTTTCGCCAGCGGCGATAAATTTTCCGCCAGCGGAGATAGCGTTGTCCGCCAGCGGAGATAAATTTTCCGCCAGCGGAGATAAGATGTCCGCCAGTGGAGATAAGTTTTCCGCCAGCGGAGATAAGTTGTTCGCCATCGGAGATAAGTTGTCCGCCAGCGGAGATAAAGTTGTTCGCCAGCGGAGATAAGTTGTTCGCCAGGGGGATAAATTTCCGCCAGCGGAGATAAATGTCCGCCAGCGGAGATAAGTTGTCCGCCAGCGGAGATAAAATTGTCCGCCAGCGGAGATAAGATGTCCGCCAGCGGAGATAAGTTGTTCGCCAGCGGAGATAAGTTGTCCGCCAGCGGAGATAAGTTGTTCGCCAGCGGAGATAAGTTTTCTGCCAGCGGATATAAAGTTGTTCGCCAGCGGAGATAAATTGTCTGCAGCGGAGACAAGATGTCCGCCAGCGGAGATAAGTTTTCCGCCAGCGGAGACAAGATGTCCGCCAGTGGAGATGAGTTGTCCGCCAGCGGAGATAAATTGTCCGCCAGCTGAGATAAGTTGTTCGCCAGCGGAGAAACGTTGTTCGTCAGCGGAGATAAGTTTTCCGCCAGCGGATATTAATTTCCCGCCAGCGGAGATAAATTGTCCGCCAGCGGAGATAAGTTGTTCGCCGGCGGATATAAATTGCCCGCCAGCGGAGATAAATTGTCTGCCAGCGGAGACAAGATGTCCGCCAGCGGAGATAAGTTGTCCGCCAGCGGAGATAAGTTGTTCGCCAGCGGAGATAAGTTTTCTGCCAGCGGAGATAAATTGTCTGCCATCGGAGATAAATTGTCCGCCAGCGGAGACAAGATGTCCGCCAGCCGAGATAAATTTCCCGCCAGCGGAGATAAGTTGCTCGCCAGCGGAGATAAATTGTCTGCCATCGGAGATAAATTGTCCGCCAGCGGAGATAAGTTGTTCGTCGGCGGAAATAAATTGTCCGCCAGCGGAGATAAGTTGTTCGCCAGCGGAGATAAATTGTTCCGCCAGCGGAGATAAGTTTTCCGCCAGCGGAGATAAATTGTCTGCCAGCGGAGATAATTTTCCGCCAGCGGAGATAAGTTGTTCGCCAGCGGAGATAATTGTCCGCCAGCTGAGATAAGTTGTTCGCCAGCGGAGATAAGTTTTCTGCCAGCGGATATAAATTTCCCGCCAGCGGAGATAAATTGTCTGCCAGCGGAGATAAGATGTCCGCCAGCGGAGATAAGTTTTCCGCCAGCGGAGATAAGATGTCCGCCAGCGGATATAAATTTCCCGTCAGCGGAGATAAATTGTCCGCCAGCGGAGATAAAGATGTCCGCCAGCGGAGATAAATTGTCCGCCATCGGAGATAAGTTGTCCGCCAGCGGAGATAAGTTGTTCGCCAGCGGAGATTAGTTGTTCGCCAGGGGCGATAAGTTTTCCGCCAGCGGAGATAAGTTGTTCGCCATCGGAGATAAGTTGTCCGCCAGCTGAGATAAGTTGTTCGCCAGCGGAGATAAGTTGTTCGCCAGGGGCGATAAATTTCCCGCCAGCGGAGATAAATTGTCTGCAGCGGAGCCAAGATGTCCGCCAGCGGAGATATGTTTTCCGCCAGCGGAGACAAGATGTCCGCCAGTGGAGATGAGTTGTCCGCCAGCGGAGATAAATTGTCCGCCAGCGGAGATAAGTTTTCCGCCAGCGGAGAAACGTTGTTCGTCAGCGGAGATATGTTTTCTGCCAGCGGATATAAATTTTCCGCCAGCGGAGATAAATTGTCTGCCAGCGGAGACAAGATGTTCGCCAGCGGAGAATAGTTGTCCGCCAGCTGAGATAAGTTGTTCGCCAGCGGAGATAAGTTTTCCGCCAGCGGAGATAAATTGTCCGCCAGCGGAGATAAAATGTCTGCCAGCGGAGACAAGATGTCCGCCAACGGAGATAAGTTGTTCGTCGGCGGAAATATTTGTCTTCGCCAGCGGATATATGTTTCCGCCAGCGGAGATAAGTTGTCCGCCAGCGGAGATAAGTTGTTCGTCGGCGGAAATAAATTTCCCGCCAGCGGAGATAAATTGTCTGCCAGCGGAGTCAAGATGTCCGCCAGCGGAGATAAGTTGTTCGCCAGCGGAGATAAGTTTTCTGTTAGCGGATATAAATTTTTCCGCCAGCGGAGATAAATTGTCTGCCAGCGGAGACAAGATGTCCGGCAGTGGAGATGAGATTTTCCGCCAGCGGATTGCAACGTCACTTGCCCGTTTCCCCTCGGCACTCCCGTGGCAATAAGCAAATGCTGTATATTTTGTGAGTCACAGTACTCCTTAAAGATGTTTGAAGTAAAAGCAGTACCGCGGTCAGTAACGACCCGCCTTGGATTTCCAAACAACTCTGATTGCCTTTGAAACTTGTCAACCACTTCTTCTGCACCAGTGCTCTTCGTCGGATACAACCACACATATTTCGAGAAAGCATCTACTACTACCAAAATATTATTGTACCGTTTTTTCGTTAATTCCATAGGGCCTATATGATCAACATGAAAAGTATTCAACGGTTCGTCACCCTTATCAATAAAATTCAGAAATCCTTCTTTTCTACCATGTTTCGACTCGCTGACAATACATTCCAAGCACGACCTAACAATTACTTCTACTTTACTCGGCAAACTTGGTATATAATAATCTCTCTGTACTAGATCAGTAGTCTTTTTTACCCCAAAATGCCCTTGGCGATGGGCCATTAGAATAATTTCCCTTTCCATGCTGGATGGTATCACAATGAGCTCCTTAGGATCTTTATGCAAAATACCATGCTGCACGTAAAAGTCATCGTATGTTCCTTGTTCTAACACCTTAACTATTACGCTTGTCCATTCATCTAGTTTTTGTGCATTTTGTATTTTAATCCTAATCGAATCTTCCAATAGAAGACAATGTACTCTGCTTAAAGCATCGACGTGTTTCATTCTGACGCCCGACCGATGCTCAATATCAAACTCAAAATCTTGCAAAAATATTGCCCAGCGGGCTACCCTTAAGGGAACTTCTCGTTTTTTCATCGTCATTGCAAAAGCGTTGCAATCTGTAACGATCTTTATCTTCATCCCCAATACGTATACTCTCCATTTCTTCAATGCTTGGATTATAGCCAGGACCTCCAACTCATATGAATGATATTTCTCTTCAGTTGGCGTAGTCTTCCTACTCATATACTCTACTGGGTGAAACTGTTGATCCTCTGAGCTTCTTTGCAACAAAATGGCTCCATAACCAAATTTACTAGCATCACAATGGATTTCTGTAACTCTCTTTGGATTGAAAAGTAGCAAAACCGGTGGATTGGTTAATCGAAGCTTTTTAGCTGTTCAAACGAGGCCAGTTCTTCCATCCCCATCTTAAAAGAAACCTCCTTTTTTCAATTCTGCCAGCGGAGTGGTTTAGCAATCGTGGCGAAATCCTTCACGAACCTACGGAAATATGATGTGAGACCCAAATATCGTTGGACTCCCTTTCTATCTCGTGGAACTGGAAAATTCTCAACTGCTCCCGTTTTCTCTCTCGACGGTTTAATCGTCCCGTCTTCTATAATGTACCCAAGGAAAATGACTCTGCGCTGTAAAACTGACACTTACTCCATTTCATTTTTCAACCCTGACGCCTCTGCCAAGCTCAAAACTCTCTTCAGTTTATTGATTCCTTCTAACTCACTCTCAGCTGGTATAATAATGTCATCCATATACAATATCAAAACGCCTTCGCTAATAAGTGGCCTCAGCACTGCGAATATATAGCGCGTGAACACCGCTGCCGAATTATTAATCCCAAATGGTACAAAATTAAACTCGTATTGGCCGTTCTGGGTGACAAACGACGTAAATTTCCGCGAGTTCTCCTCTACTGGGACGTGAAAGTATCCGTCACACAAATCGAGTGTTGTGAATATCTTTCCTCTTTGCAATTTATGTAACACATCATCGATAACTGCTGTCGGAAAATTATCTCGTATAATCTTCTGGTTGAGCTTTCTATAGTCACATTGTCCGCCTTTTCTTACCGTCTTTCTTCGGAACTAGCACAATAGGCGAAGAGTATTCCGAAACACTGTGTCGAATGATTCCTTTCTCCAACCATTCCTTAATTTGCTGATCTACCCTTTCTTGGTCGTCATAAGGCAACCGTCTTGGTCTCTGGTATACTGGCACTTCGTCCATGAGTATAATCTTCATTTCCACTGGACAATTAGTCGACTTTACTGGATTATACTGGGTAATCATATCCTTCACTACCGGAGATAAGTTAACGCTCAAATGCGAAAGATCGACCTCTGACGAAAAATCTTCTATCTCTTTTATCGTCATTATCTGCTCGAATGCTTCTTTTAACTCTGCTACGCGATTCGCCGGTGAAACATTGATAGAGCTCTTAATATCACTATAATGAGCAATACTGGTTTGAACGCTATCCTCTATCTCGGATCTCTTTTCATTACCCCTCACCTCTTCAACCTTATGAAAAACTACTCCATTTTTCCCGTGTAACGCTCACTACCTCTAATACGTCACTACCGATTACCGCGCTATACAAAGTGTCTCTATCTTTGACCACATGAAAACACATCTCAATCGGGATGCCATCTAGCTCAGTATCAACAAGGAAAAATCCGAGGGTACCAATTCTTTTTCCTCCGATTCCAATAAATTCTTTCACTTGCGCCCTTAATGGAACTGGGTACGCTCGCTTATATGCAGCTCTCACTCATCCGCCATATGTCGCTACCGGAATCAAAAGCGATGGTATCACTTCATTACCGAACCGAACATCCCAAAAAACTCGATTATACATTCTCTGGACTAGCTGTTGTGGCTTTGATGTCTCCTTTATATCCTTCTTTTGGACTTTACATTGATTTAATTTTATGTCCCAACTGTTCGCATTTGAAACATTTTATATCCTTCTCCACACAATCTTTAGCCAGATGATTTTTCCCTCCAGCGGAGAAACATCTAGGTTCAACTGCCCTGATATTCTGTTCCTTCTTCTCGAACTTCGTCTTTAATCTTGACTCCAGATTCGACGATGTTTTCTCGTATATCTTCATTTTGTCTCTTAACTCTTTAAAATCCTTGGCCTGATATAACACGCTCTTGTTCTGATTTGTATCAGGTATACCTTCTATTATGTATTCTATGACGCTATCTTCATCTAAATTATTTTTTTGGCCAGACTCTTCATTTGATAAAAAATATTCTACCAAACTTTCATTCGGCTTCTTCTTCCTATTCTCGAGTTGCTTGTGTACTTTCGTTTTTGCCGACAGTTTCTCTGTAAACTCTTCCTCTAAAGCTTCTTTAAGTGTATCCCAATTAGTAAGACCATCTTGACTGTTTACAAACAACTTCGCAGCTCCTTTCAGCAATTGCCTACCATATACGAACTTTTGCAGCGCGTTCCACTGTACTGTCTCTGCTGTGCTCTCAAAATCCGTAAGCCAATCGTTAATATCTTTATGCTGGCGGCCATCAAACTCAACTAAAGAATCACGAATATCTTTCAATGTTAAACGCCATTTTACTTGTCCGCTAACTGTTCACGTTGGATATTCAAACTAAAATCTGTTGTATCCTCATACATTGACTCTTCATTAACCTCCGACTCGAAATATGATATTAGTCTGTCTTGTAACTCTGCTTTGTTCCCCTTAGTTTTCAGCTTCAACTCTTTTAACGGAGATTTTAGCTCGACTACGGTGAGTTGTGTGATCTCCAGTGCAACATTAGTATTGTAATTAATATGATATAAACTTAAAATAATGTTTAAGAATTTTGATTAATGTTTACGAATAATATGTTTTATCTCACTCTTTAAATTTCTTATACTTTATCTCTGTTACTCTTACTCTGCTGTGTCTCTCTTTGACATCTGTCGCTATTACGCTAATTGTTTCTTACGTCGTTTTCTTTGCTCTGCACCCATACACACGTCTGATGGATAACGCCGTCGTCTGTGTATGTGGCTGCCGCACAGCGGACTTTGATTTTCTTCTTTGCCTCTGCTCTCGATCGTCTCGTCACGCCTTGTTCCTATCTGCTGGTTGATGCCGTCGTCGTTGTGTGTGAAGCCCGCCTCTGGATTCTGATGTTCTCTGCCTTTCGGGATAAGTTCTCGTCAGCGGTTCTGCACCCATACGCCATCTGATGAATATTGTCGTCGCCAGTGTATGTGAATGCCGCCTCTGGATTCTGTTGTTGTTGCCTCCTTGCTTCTCTGTATCTCCGCTAACAGTTCGACATCGAAGTTTTCAACGCCTTTTATGCACTCTCTGTGTGCCAGCGGAGATATCTGTTCCACTGCCTCTCTCACAGTTTCACATCGGAGATTTTTTCGCCTCTTGTGCATATTTTGTGCTTCTTCTCGAATTTTCGTTGTCCTCTGTGGTTCTACCGTCGCTCAGACATGCATGTCTTAGCGGATAATGCCGTCCGCTCAGCTTGAGATAAGTTGTTCTGCCAGCGCTCTCGTGAAATTTCCGCCTGTCGTGACATAGCCATTTCGGTGTGTGTGTCCGCCAATGTGCTGTCTCGTTCTCGCCTTTGGAGAAATTTCTAGACGTTCAAAGATAAGTTCTCCTGGGCGTTTTATGTTTTGTGGCGATAATGTACACACGATTTAATGATTGATGTACGCCAGCGGAGATTTTTTTTCCGCCGACGAGCCCCCATTGTCCGCCAGGGGACTTATACATATGCCGCGTATAATCCTCCCGGTTGTATCGAGTTTGAGGCTACTTTCTCGCAGATAATTGTTGTCGACGGATTAATTAAGAAATCATATACTTTATTTCGTTCGGAGTCTTATATTTCGCCAGCGGTTTTATAGATGTCTTCTCAGCTTTCATTTAATCCGCGCCAGCGAGAAGACAAGTTGTTCGCTCTCGTAGATCAAACTCTTCTCAGCTTTCGATTACTCGATCTTTGTCCGCCATCGGATTATTTCCTCTCAGCATGTTAATGGTTGTCCCGTTACAATAAGTTTCGCCACGGATAAATTTTCCGCCAGCGGAGATAAATTGTCCGCCAGCGGATATAAGATGGCCGCCAGCGGAGATAAGATGTCCGCAAGCGGAGAAAAATTTTCTGCCAGCGGAGACAAGATGTCCGCCAATGGAGATAAGTTTTTCCGCCAGCGGAGAATAAGTTGTCCGCCAGTGGAGATAAGTTTTCCGCCAGCGGAGATAAGTTGTCCGCCAGCGGAGATAAATTTCCCGCCAGCGGAGAAACGTTGTTCATCCGAGATAAGTTGTCCGCCAGCGGATATAAATTTTCCGCCAGCGGAGATAAATTGTTCGCCAAGGGAGATAAGTTTTCCGTCAGCGGAGAAACGTTGTTCGCCTGCGGATATAAATTGACCGCCAGCGGATATAAATTGTCCGCCAGCGGAGATAAATTTTCGCCAGCGGAGACAAGATGTCCGCCAGCGGAGATAAGTTGTCCCGGCAGCGGAGAGAAAATTTTCTGCCAGCGGAGATAAATTGTCCGCCAGCGGAGATAAGTTGTCCGCCAGCGGAGACAAGATGTCCGCCAGCGGAGATGAGTTTCCGCCAGCGGAGATAAGTTGTTCGCCAGCGGAGATAAGTTTTCCGCCAGCGGAGATAAGTTGTTCGCCAGCGGAGATAAGTTGTCCGCCAGCGGAGATAAGTTGTTCGCCAGCGGAGATAAGTTGTCCGCCAGCGGAGATAAGTTTGTCCGCCAGCGGAGATAATTTTGTTCGCCAGCGGAGATAAATTTCCGCCAGCGGAGATACGTTGACTTTCGCCAGCGGAGATAAGTTGTCCGCCAGCGGAGATAAGATTTTCCGCCAGCGGAGATAAATTGTCTGCCAGCGGAGATAAGTTTTCCGCCAGCGGAGATAAGTTTTCCGCCAGCGGAGATTGTTTGTCCGCCAGCGGAGATAAGATGTCCGCCAGCGGAGATGAGTTTTCCGCCAGCGGAGATAAGTTTTCCGCCAGCGGAGATAAGTTGTTCGCCAGCGGAGATAAGTTGTCCGCCAGCGGATATAAATTTCCGCCAGCGGAGATAAGATGTCCGCCAGCGGAGACAAGATGTCCGCCAGCGGAGATAAGTTTTCCGCCAGCGGAGATAAGTTGTCCGCCAGCGGAGATAAGTTGATCAGCGGAGATAAGTTGTTCGCCAGCGGAGACAAAGTTGTTCCGCCAGCGGATATAAATTGTCCGCCAGCGGAGATAAATTGTCCGCCAGCGGAGATAAGATGTTCCGCCAGCGGAGATAAATTTCCGCCAGCGGAGATAAATTGTTCGCCAGCGGAGATAAGTTGTCCGCCAGTGGAGAGGTTTTTCCGCCAGCGGAGATAAATTGTCCGCCAGCGGAGATAAGTTGTCCGCCAGCGGAGATAAATTGTCCGCCAGCGGAGATAAATTGTTCGCCAGCGGACATAAAGTTGTCCGCCAGCGGAGATAAGTTGTCCGCCAGCGGAGATAAATTTCTGCCAGCGGAATAAGTTGTCGCCAGCGGAGATAAGTTGTCCGCCAGCGGATATAAATTTCCCGCGGAAGCGGAGATAAGATGTCCGCCAGCGGAGACAAGTTGTCCGCCAGCGGAGATAAGTTGTCCGCCAGCGGAGATAAGTTGTTCGCCAGCGGAGATAAGTTTTCCGCCAGCGGAGATAAGTTGTTCGCCAGCGGAGATAAGTTGTTCGCCAGCGGAGATAAATTTCTGCCAGCGGAGATAAAATGTCCGCCAGCGGAGATAAGTTTTCCGCCAGCGGAGATAAGTTGTTCGTCAGCGGAGATAAGTTGTCCGCCAGCGGAGATAAATTTCCGCCAGCGGAGTATAAATTGTCTGCCAGCGGAGACAAGTTGTCCGCCAGCGGAGATAAGTTTCCGCCAGCGGAGATAAATTTTTCGCCAGCGGAGATAAATTGTCCGCCAGCGGAGATAAGTTTTCCGCCAGCGGAGATAAATTTTCCGCCAGCGGAGATAAGTTGTCCGCCAGCGGAGATAAGTTTTCCGCCAGCGGAGATAAATTGTCCGCCAGCGGAGATAAGTTGTCCGCCAGCGGATATAAGTTGTCCGCCAGCGGAGATAGGTTCGTCCGCCAGCGGAGATAAGTTGTCCGCCAGCGGAGATAAGTTTTTCGCCAGCGGAGATAAGTTGTTCGCCAGCGGAGATAAGTTGTCCGCCAGCGGAGATAAACAGCCCGCCAGCGGAGATAAGATGTCCGCCAGCGGATATAAGATGTCCGCCAGCGGAGATAAATTGTCCGCCAGCGGAGATAAGTTGTCCGCCAGCGGAGATAAGTTGTCCGCCAGCGGAGATAAGTTGTCTGCCAGCGGAGATAAGTTGTCCGCCAGCGGAGATGAGTTTTCCGCCAGCGGATATAAATTTCCGCCAGCGGAGATAAGTTGTACGCCAGCGGAGATAAGTTGTTCGCCAGCGGAGATAAGTTGTCCGCCAGCGGAGATAAGTTTTTCGCCAGCGGAGATAAGTTGTCCGCCAGCGGATATAAATTTCCCGCCAGCGGAGATAAGTTGTCCGCCAGCGGAGATAAATTGTCCGCCAGCGGAGATAAATTTTCGCCAGCGGAGACAAGATGTCCGCCAGCGGAGATAAGTTGTCCGCCAGCGGATATAAATTTCCGCCAGCGGAGATAAGTTTTCCGCCAGCGGAGATTTCCGCCAGCGGAGATAAATTTTCCGCCAGCGGAGATAAGTTGTCCGCCAGCGGATATAAATTTTCCGCCAGCGGATTTAAAAATTTTCGCCAGTGGAGATAAATTGTCTGCCAGCGGAGATAAGTTGTTCGCCAGCGGAGATAAGTTTTCCGCCAGCGGATATAAATTTCCGCCAGCGGAGATAAATTGTCCGCCAGCGGAGACAAGTTGTTCCGCCAGCGGAGATAAGTTTTCGCCAGCGGAGATAAATTTTCCGCCAGCGGAGAAAAAGTTGTCCGCCAGCGGAGATAAATTGTCCGCCAGCGGAGATAAATTTCCGCCAGCGGAGATAAGTTGTCCGCCAGCGGAGATAAGTTGTCCGCCAGCGGAGATAAGTTGTTCGCCAGCGGAGATAAGTTGTTCGCCAGCGGAGATAAGTTTTCCGCCAGCGGAGATAGCGTTGTCTGCCAGCGGAGGAATTTTTCCGCCAGCGGAGATAAATTGTTCGCCAGCGGAGATAATTTTCCGCCAGCGGATATAAAGTTGTCCGCCAGCGGAGATAAATTGTCCGCCAGCGGAGATAAATTGTCCGCCAGCGGAGAGTTTGTTCGCCAGCGGAGATAAGTTTTCTGCCAGCGGATATAAATTGTCCGCCAGCGGAGATAAGTTGTTCGCCAGCGGAGATAAGTTGTCCGCCAGCGGAGATAAGATGTCCGCCAGCGGAGATAAATTTCCGCCAGCGGAGATAAGTTGTCCGCCAGCGGAGATAAGTTGTTCGCCAGCGGAGATAAGTTTTCTGCCAGCGGATATAAATTTCCGCCAGCGGAGATAAATTGTCTGCCAGCGGAGATAAGTTGTCCGCCAGCGGAGATAAGTTTCCGCCAGCGGAGATAAATTGTTCGCCAGCGGAGACAAGATGTCCGCCAGCGGAGATAAGTTGTCCGCCAGCGGAGATAAGTTGTTCGCCAGCGGAGATAAGTTGTCCGCCAGCGGAGATAAATTTCCCGCCAGCGGAGATAAATTGTCCGCCAGCGGAGATAAGTTGTCCGCCAGCGGAGATAAGTTGTCCGCCAGCGGAGATAAATTTCCCGCCAGCGGAGATAAATTGTCTGCCAGCGGAGACAAGATGTCCGCCAGCGGAGATACGTTTTTCCGCCTGCGGAGATAAGTTGTCCGCCAGCGGAGATAAGTTTTCCGCCAGCGGAGATAAGTTGTCCGCCAGCGGAGATAAATTGTTCGCCAGCGGGATAAATTTTCCGCCAGCGGAGATGCGTTTTTTCGCCAGCGGAGATAAAGTTGTCCGCCAGCGGAGATAAGTTTTCCGCCAGCGGAGATAAGTTGTCCGCCAGCGGAGATAAAGTTGTCCGCCAGCGGAGATAAATTGTCCGCCAGCGGAGATAAATTGTCCGCCAGCGGGATAAATTGTCCGCCAGCGGATATACGTTTTCCGCCAGCGGAGATAAATTGTCTCGCCAGCGGAGATAAAGATGTTGGCCAGCGGAGATAAGTTGTCCGCCAGCGGAGATAAGTTGTCCGCCAGCGGAGATAAGTTGTCCGCCAGCGGAGATAAGTTGTCCGCCAGCGGAGATAAGTTGTCCGCCAGCGGAGATAAGTTTTCCGCCAGCGGAGATAAATTTCCCGCCAGCGGAGACAAGATGTCCGCCAGCGGAGATAAGTTGTCCGCCAGCGGAGATAAGTTGTTCGCCAGCGGAGATAAGTTGTCCGCCAGCGGAGATAAATTTCCGCCAGCGGAGAGATGTTGTTGCCAGCGGAGATAAATTGTCCGCCAGCGGAGATAAGTTGTCCGCCAGCGGATATAAATTTCCCGCCAGCGGAGATAAATTGTCCGCCAGCGGAGATAAGTTGTCCGCCAGCGGAGATAAAGTTGTCCGCCAGCGGAGATAAGTTGTCCGCCAGCGGAGATAAATTTTCCGCCAGCGGAGATAAAGTTGTCCGCCAGCGGAGATAAGTTGTCCGCCAGCGGAGATAAGTTTTCCGCCAGCGGAGATAAAGTTGTCCGCCAGCGGAGATAAGTTGTCCGCCAGCGGAGATAAGTTTTCCGCCAGCGGAGATAAGTTGTCCGCCAGCGGAGATAAGTTGTCCGCCAGCGGAGATAAGTTTCCGCCAGCGGAGATAAAGTTGTCCGCCAGCGGAGATAAGTTGTCCGCCAGCGGAGCAAGTTTTCCGCCAGCGGAGATAAGTTTTCCGCCAGCGGAGATAAGTTGTCCGCCAGCGGATATAAATTTCCGCCAGCGGAGATAAATTGTCCGCCGGAGCGGGAATAGATAAGTTGTCCGCCAGCGGAGATAAGTTGTCCGCCAGCGGAGATAAATTGTCCGCCAGCGGAGATAAGATGTCCGCCAGCGGAGATAAAGTTTTCCGCCAGCGGAGATAAAGTTGTCCGCCAGCGGAGATAAGTTTTCCGCCAGCGGAGACAAGTTGTCCGCCAGTGGAGATAAGTTGTCCGCCAGCGGAGATAAATTCCCCGACAGCGGAGATAAATTGTCCGCCAGCGGAGATAAATTGTCCGCCAGCGGAGATAAGTTGTCCGCCAGCGGAGATAAGTTTTCCGCCAGCGGAGATAAGATGTCCGCCAGCGGAGATAAGTTGTTCGTCAGCGGAGATTAGTTGTCCGCCAGCTGAGATAAGTTGTCCGCCAGCGGATATAAATTTCCGCCAGCGGAGATAAATTGTCTGCCAGCGGAGACAAGATGTCCGCCAGCGGAGATAAGTTTTCCGCCAGCGGAGATAAATTGTCCGCCAGCGGAGATAAGTTTTCCGCCAGCGGATATAAATTGTTCGCCAGCGGAGATAAAATTGTCTGCCAGCGGAGACAAGATGTCCGCCAGCGGAGATAAGTTTTCCGCCAGCGGAGATAAATTGTTCGCCAGCGGAGATAAGATGTCCGCCAGCGGAGATAAATTGTCCGCCAGCGGAGATAAATTGTTCGCCAGCGGAGATAAGTTGTCCGCCAGCGGAGATAAATTGTCCGCCAGCGGAGATAAAATTGTTCTGCCAGCGGAGATAAATTGTCCGCCAGCGGAGATAAGTTTTCCGCCAGCGGAGATAAATTGTCCGCCAGCGGAGATAAGTTGTCCGCCAGCGGAGATAAGTTGTTCGCCAGCGGAGATAAGTTGTCCGCCAGCGGAGATAAGTTGTCCGCCAGCGGAGATAAATTGTCCGCCAGCGGAGATAAGTTGTCCGCCAGCGGAGATAAATTGTCCGCCAGCGGAGATAAATTGTCCGCCAGCGGAGATAAATTGTCCGCCAGCGGAGATAAGTTGTCCGCCAGCGGATATAAATTGTCCGCCAGCGGAGATAAGTTGTTCGCCAGCGGAGATAAGTTGTCCGCCAGCGGATATAAATTGTCCGCCAGCGGAGATAAATGTTCGCCAGCGGAGATAAGTTGTCTGCCAGCGGAGATAAATTTTCCGCCAGCGGAGATAAATTGTCTGCCAGCGGAGATAAGTTGTCCGCCAGCGGAGATAAGTTTTCCGCCAGCGGAGATAAATTGTCCGCCAGCGGAGATAAGTTGTCCGCCAGCGGAGATAAGTTGTCCGCCAGCGGAGACAAGTTGTCCGCCAGCGGAGATGAGTTTTCCGCCAGCGGGAGATAAATTGTCTGCCAGCGGAGATAAGTTGTCCGCCAGCGGAGATAAGTTGTTCGCCAGCGGAGATAAGTTGTTCGCCAGCGGAGATAAAGTTTCCCGCCAGCGGAGATAAATTGTTCGCCAGCGGAGATAAGATTTGTCCGCCAGCGCGGAGATAAGTTGTCCGCCAGCGGATATAAATTTTCCGCCAGCGGAGATAAATTGTCTGCCAGCGGGATAAATTTCTGCCAGCGGAGATGTCCGCCAGCGGAGATAAGTTTTCCGCCAGCGGAGATAAGTTGTCCGCCAGCGGATATAAATTTCCGCCAGCGGAGATAAGTTGTCTGCCAGCGGAGAATAGATGTCTGCCAGCGGAGATAAGTTTTCCGCCAGCGGAGATAAGATGTCCGCCAGCGGAGATAAGTTTTCCGCCAGCGGAGATAAATTGTCTGCCAGCGGAGACAAGATGTCCGCCAGCGGAGATAAGTTTTCCGCCAGCGGAGATAAATTGTCCGCCAGCGGAGATGAGTTTTCCGCCAGCGGAGATAAGTTTTCCGCCAGCGGAGATAAATTGTCCGCCAGCGGAGATAAATTGTCCGCCAGCGGAGATAAGTTGTCCGCCAGCGGATATAAATTTCCGCCAGCGGAGATAAATTGTCCGCCAGCGGAGACAAGATGTCCGCCAGCGGAGATAAGTTTTCCGCCAGCGGAGATAAGTTGTCCGCCAGCGGAGATAAGTTGTTCGCCAGCGGAGATAAAATTTCGCCAGCGGAGATAAGTTGTTCGCCAGCGGAGATAAATTGTCCGCCAGCGGAGATAAAGTTGTCCGCCAGCGGAGATAAGTTGTCCGCCAGCGGAGATAAGTTTCCGCCAGCGGAGATAAGTTGTCCGCCAGCGGAGATAAGTTTTCCGCCAGCGGAGATAAATTGTCCGCCAGCGGAGATAAATTGTCCGCCAGCGGAGATAAATTTTCCGCCAGCGGAGATAAGTTGTTCGCCAGCGGAGATAAGTTGTCGCCAGCGGATATAAATTTCCGCCAGCGGAGATAAATTGTCTGCCAGCGGATATAAATTTCCGCCAGCGGAGATAAGTTGTCCGCCAGCGGAGACAAGATGTCCGCCAGCGGAGATAAGTTGTTCGCCAGCGGAGATAAGTTGTTCGCCAGCGGAAATAAATTTCCCGCCAACGGAGATAAATTGTCTGCCAGCGGAGATAAGTTTTCCGCCAGCGGAGAGTTGTTCGCCAGCTGAGTTTGTTCGCCAGCGGAGATAAGTTTTCCGCCAGCGGATATAAATTTCCGCCAGCGGAGATAAATTTCCGTCTGCCAGCGGAGACAAGATTGTCCGCCAGCGGAGATAACTTGTTCGCCAGCGGAGATAAGTTTTCCACCAGCGGATATAAATTGTCCGCCAGCGGAGATAAGTTGTTCGTCGGTGGAGATAAATTGTTCGCCAGAGGAGATAGATGTCCGCCAGCGGAGATAAGTTGTCCGCCAGCGGAGATAAGTTGTCCGCCAGCGGATATAAATTGTACGCCAGCGGAGATAAGTTTTCGCCAGCGGAGATAAATTTCCCGCCAGCGGAGATAAAATGTCTGCCAGCGGAGATAAGATGTCCCCCAGCGGAGATAAATTTCCCGCCAGCGGAGATAAATTGTCTGCCAGCGGAGACAAGATGTCCGCCAGCGGAGATAAGTTTTCCGCCAGCGGAGATAAGTTGTTCGCCAGCGGAGATAAGATGTCCGCCAGCGGAGATAAATTTCCCGCCAGCGGAGATAAATTGTCTGCCAGCGGAGATAAATTGTCCGCCAGCGGAGATAAGTTGTCCGCCAGCGGATATAAATTTCCCGCCAGCAAGATAAATTTCGACGCCAGCGGACACAAGATGTCCGCCAGCGGAGATAAATTGTCCGCCAGCGGAGATAAGTTTTCGGGGCGGAGATAAGTTTTCCGCCAGCGGAGATAAATTGTCCGACAGCGGAGATAAATTGTTCGCCAGCGGAGATAAGATGTCCCCAGCGGAGATAAATTTTCCGCCAGCGGAGATAAGATGTCCGCCAGCCGGAGATAAATTTTCCGCCAGCGGAGATAAGTTGTTCGCCAGCGGAAATAAGTTGTCCGCACCAGCGGATATCGCCACCTGCCAGCGGAGATAAATTGTCAGCCAGCGGAGATAAGTTGTCCGCCAGCGGATATAATTTGTCCGCCAGCGGAGATAAATTGTCCGCCAGCGGAGACAAGATGTCCGCCAGCGGAGATGAGTTTTCCGCCAGCGGAGATAAGTTGTCCGCCAGCGGAGATAAGTTGTCCGCCAGCGGAGATAAGTTGTCCGACAGTGGAGAAAAATGTCCGCCAGCGGAGATAAGTTTTCCGCCAGCGGAGATAAGTTGTTTGCCAGCGGAGACAAGATGTCCGCCAGTGGAGATAAGTTTTCCGCCAGCGGAGATAAGTTGTTCGCCAGCGGAGATAAGATGTCCGCCAGCGGAGATAAATTTCCGCCAGCGGAGATAAATTGTCTGCCAGCGGAGATAAATTGTCCGCCAGCGGAGATAAATTGTCCGCCAGCGGATATAAATTTCCCGCCAGCGGAGATAAATTGTCTGCCAGCGGACACAAGATGTTCGCCAGTGGAGATTTCCCGCCAGCGGAGATAAGTTGTTCGCCAGCGGAGATAAGTTTTTCCGCCAGCGGAGATAAATTGTCCGACAGTGAAGAAAATTGTCCGCCAGCGGAGATAAGTTTTCCGCCAGAGGAGACAAGATGTCCGCCAGTGGAGATAAGTTTTCCGCCAGCGGAGATAAATTGTCTGCCAGCGGAGACAAGATGTCCGCCAAAGATAAGTTTTCCGCCAGCTGAGATAAGTTGTCCGCCAGCTGATATAGCTGTTCGAGCGGAGATAAGTTTTCTGCCAGCGGATATAAATCCGCCAGCGGAGGTAAATTGTCCGCCAGCGGAGATAAGTTGTCCGCCAGCGGATATAAATTTCCCGCCAGCGGAGATAAATTTTTGCCAGCGGACACAAGATGTCCGACAGTGGAGATGAGTTTTCCGCCTGCGGAAATAAGTTGTCCGCCATTGGAGATAAGTGAAAAGGGCCAGCGGAGATAAGTTGTCCGACAGTGGAGAAAAGAAGTCCGCCAGCGGAGATAAGTTTTCCGCCAGAGGACAGCTTGTCCGCCAGTGGAGATAAGTTTTCCGCCAGCGGAGATAAATTGTCTGCCAGCGGACACAAGATGTCTTGACAGTGGAGATGAGTTTTCAACTTATTGAAGCTGGAAAAAACTAATGCTCCGCTGGCGGACATCTTGTTAAATAAATACTTGGGGCGGGGAATATAAAACATTGGACTTTTGGGAAAGAAGCTGGCTAGTTTCTGATATTTGGCCTATACTCCAGCTGTAAGGACTCTGGTTTTAAGATGTCATTACAAGGGCAGGCATATCGGGAATCGGGATTACCAGCATTAAAATATGCAGCTGCGACCACCGAATAAAATTATAATAGGGGGGAGGTCCAAATTAAACAGCGAGTAAACAAGCGACCGTCCGGCGCTTTTTCTAGTTATCGGCGCGTCCATTTGAATGTTGTTCGTTTTTTGCTGGAAAATTTATGCCAGCGTCTGATAAATTGAAAAGCGCAAGGGTAGAAATGGGAGTCGGGATCCTTGAGATAGATTCCTCTCCTCCCTCTTGCAGCAAACAATGGCAACCTTTTTTGAAATGGAGTTCCATGTGGATTCAAGAAACCCATTTAAACGCTCGAGTCATCCCTTTGAAAAGAATCTGGATTTGAAAAAGGTGGAGAAAATTATTCAAAATTTTCAAAAACGGTTTGATGGATCCAGAATCTTTTAAATTATTCCTGATTATCTAAAAATCGAAAATGCTGTCATCATCCAAAAAAAATGTATGATGGATTATCATTGGATCGCAGAGATGGCAGAGCCTTTTCCATCGTCGTCATCATCCCATTGAACTCGATAATGCGTAACCATCTTGTTAGATATCGAGATTTCCGCGATACCAACGTCTTGATCCCAAAAATGAGGATAGGACATTTGCATGTCGGCCTTGGTTGTCCAGATTTATGGCCATTCCGCTGGAGGAATCGATAAAAAGATTTCGGGGACATCCATGGGCAGTTAAAAGATGAGAAGTTCCAGAGCTAGTGGTTATCCGCCGAGTGCGAACTATAGGTTCATAGGGGACTACGTGGACCGGGGCAGTCTGGAGGAATATAAATTATCTGCTGGCCTAGAAAGGTTCGCTACCCGCTGAACCGTTTCCCGCTGAAACATTTAAAAAAGTTTCTAAACTGAACACAGAGATACATTTCAACGAGGAAGCTACCTGGTACAGCATCTGTTTGTGGCGCAACATGGTCGACTGTAAAACAATGAGTTTGGCGGCATCATCTTCGCTGTCGAACAATGATCTTCTGCGGAAAACTTTTCCGGCTGGCGGACATCTTGTCTCGCTGGCAGACCATTTGCCGCTGGCCTGAAATTCTAAGCCTTCCGCCACGAACAACAGATCTCCGCTGGCGGACTATTTATCTACTGCTGGTTTCCGCTTTAATCCGCCGGCGGAAAACTTATCTCCGCTGGCGAACAACTTATCCGCGGCTGGCGGAAACCTATTCCGCCGCTGGCGGGCAGTTTTTTCCGCTGGCGGACATTTATATCCGCCAGCGGAGACAAGTTTATCTCCGGCCGGCGGTGTTTGTTCTCCAACTGGCGAACGCGTTTCAGCTGGCGGACAACTTATCTCCGCTGGCGGAAATTTTGGTATCCGCCGGCAGAAATCTTATCTCCGCTGACGCGAAATTTATATCCGCTGGCGGGACTTTGTCCGCTGGCGAACAACTTTTCCCAGCTGGCCAACAAACGTTGGTATCTCGCTGGCGGACATCTTGTCTCCGCTGGCAGACAATTTATTCCGCTGTCGAGGAATTTATATCAGCTGGCAGAAAACTTATTTCCGCTGGCGAATAAGTTGTATTCCGTGGCAGGAGCACGCCCTTTGACCAATTTATCTAAATATTGCTGGCGGAACTTTTATTTCCGCCGGCGGACAACTTATCTGCCAGATTGAACAACGTTTCTCCGCAGGGGAAAATTATCTCCTTATTAAAAACTTTCCTCCATGGGTAACAATTTGCATCTGCTGGCGGGAGGAAAACAGCTGGCGGACAACAAATGTCGCTGACGAATACGTTTCCCTGTTGGAGAAACAACGATTTGATATGCTGGCAGATAACTTTTTCCGCGCTGGCGAAGCAGCTGGCGGAAAACTTTTTTCCGGAGAAAATAGTTTTCTCCACTGGCGGAAACAACTGGTTCCGCTGACGAACAAGGTTTTCCGCTGGAAAAACTTACCTCCGCTGGCGGACATCTTGTCTTCAGCGACAAACAATTTATCTCCGCTAAAGCGGGAAATTTATTTTCACTGGCGGACAACTTATTTTAGTTGCGGACGAACAACTGTTCCTCCGCTTGCAGACAATTTATCTCCGCTGGCGGCTAAATTTCCGCCGACAAACAACAACTCCTCCGCTGGCGAAGAAAATTATTCTCCGCTGGCGGAAACTTATCTCCGCTGGCCGGACATTGCTCCTTCCTTCCGAAGGCAGATATTTATTTCCGCTGGCCCTTCCTATATCCGCCGTCGAACTTTAAGATGCCCTTCTGCGGGGAGATTTTTCTTCACGGACAGCTTTGGCGGACAAATTTATATCCGCTGGCGGACATAAATTTCCTGCTAATGACGAACAACTTATCTCAGCTGGCGGAGAATTTTTTATTCCGATGGCAGATAATTTATCAGCGCTGGCGAGCAACTTTCCGCTGGCGGAAGTTTACCTCGGCTGGCAACACATCTTGTCTCCGCTGGCGGACTTTTTATCTCCATGGCAGACACACGATCTCCGGCGAGCAATATACCTCCGCTTTTGGAAATTTATCTCGCCTGGCGGACATCTTGTTCCGCTGGCGACAATTTATCTTAACTGGCGGGACATTTATTTCCGCTGACGAACTATCCTGTCTCCGCTGGCGGAATTTTTATTCCAGCTGACGAACAAAGCTGTGACGCTGATGGCAAAACTTATTAATCCTTTGGCGAATTTAACTTATCTTGCTGGCGGAAATTCCTCATAGTTCCAGCGGACATAATTTTTTACGATGGCAGCAAAATTTATAGTACCAAGTTATTCGCCATTAATATCCGCTGGCAGAAAACTTGTTCTCCGCTGGCGAACAACTTATCTAAGCTGGCGGACAACTCAGTTTCGCTGGCGGCCAAATGGCGCCCCGCTCCGGAAATTGTTCTCCGCTGGTTAAAGCGTAATCCGCTCGTCGAACAACTTATCCCCGCTGGACGAGAAAACATTTCTCCAGCGGTCTTCAAGCATTTCCGCTGGCAGACAACGTATCTTTCCGCTCTGGCAAACAAACTTCACTATCATTCAGAGCCGACAACAGCTTCCGTGGCGCCTCGCTGCGCGTCGTTCTGCCTCGCGTTCAGTTCGCCGCTGCAAGCCGAAGCTAGAGGTTGTCTTGTCGTCGCGTTGGTGGCTTAGGTGTGGGTGCAGACGCATATCGGACCCGTTATCAGGACCGCCAGCGGAAAACATATCTCCGCTGGCGGACATCTTGTCTCCGCTGGCAGACAATTTATCTCCGCTGGCGAGAAATTTATATCCGCTGGCAGAAAACTTATCTCCGCTGGGGAACAACTTATCTCAGCTGGCGGACAACTAAAGTTATTTTATTTGTAATACCGCAGAAGTTCAGTATACAGAATTATATGTGCTTCCGAGTAACATACGCAAGAGACTGACGCCGAAAGAAGAACATCGATATGAGAGCATCGATATGAGAACATCGATATGCAGCAGGGCACATGCGCGGTGTTGTTAGAGATCAATATCTAATTATCGTGGCGGTCACTTTGAACACTCCTCCTCAACACAACGCATGTTTACAAACTTTAAATATACTTAACTAATATTCGATAACATGTCAAGCACTTATAAACTATCTTTTAAACCAAATGCGAATACAAATTTATGGTGCTTTTAACCTTGGCTAAGTTCTTTGTGAGGACATCTGCTATCATCTCATCGGTTGGTAGATACGCAATGTCGACTTCACCCTCTTGAGAACCTCTCGAATATGATGTATCTTGACGTCGATGTGTTTTGTACGTGCATGAAAACATGGGGTTTCTAGCAAGCTGCTGTGCTCCAATGTTGTCGCCGTACATCTGAATAGCTGACTCCTTGGACATCAGCTTCAAGTCAATCAGTAGGTTGCGAAAGCATATCACCTCTTTTGCTGCAGATGATAAGGCTATGTACTCTGCCTCCGTGGAACTGAGGGCAACTGTCGATTGCTTTCTTGACTCCCAAGAAACCGCTCCTCCTGCCAACATGCATACATAGCCAGTGAATGACTTTCGGTTCGTCATATCACTTGCCCAATCTGCATCAACAAAACACTCAATTGCCTTTCCTTGCTTTGTGTAGCATATCTCCCAGTCGATAGTTTTGCCAAATATCTAAGGATGTGCTTGGCTGCCGCATCATGCTCGGAATGAGGATCCTTGTTACGTTGTGCTAATTTGTTCACCGAATGCGCAATGTCCGGACGAGTCATAACAGCAAGATAAGATAACTCTCCAATTAGTTTTGGAACGATGTGATGTCGACCTGCGGCAGTCCTCTTTGTTGCATGCCACCTGGTAACCAGCTTCAAGCGGCGTGGACGTCTGTCGACAATCTTTCAAATTGTACTGTTCGAGCAACTCTCTAATCACTTCCGTTGGCTGATTGAAATCGCACCTGTACTGCCTTCACGTTTCACCTCAATACCTAAAAGTATTGCATAGGCCCGATGTCAACCACATCAAATTCTGCTGCGATCTTTATCTTGATATTAGATATATCATCTAGGTCCTTACACGCCAAAATAATGTCATCTACGTAGACAGCTATTAGACACATATTTTACCTGGGCTTACAATACAGACAGGGTTCGTTGACAGTCGGTATAAAACCACTGCGCCTCAGCGTTGCATCCAACGTAGAGTTCCACACTCTTTCCTGATTGTTTTAGCCCATATATACTTTTGTGAAGCCTCAAAAACGATTTGGGGTGAACTTCGCTGATGAAGCCCCTCGGGTTGTCGCATAAAACCCTCATCTTCCACTCCGCCGTTGAGATACGCCGTGACAAACATCCATTTGATGTAGGAGACCATGTTCGACTGCAAGTGCAATTATCAACCTGATAGTTGCATGGCGTACAACTGGTGCAAATGTTTCCTTTGTCGATCCCGTAGCGCGTTGGCCGCCAACCTTCGCCACCAGACGATTTGAGCCTGTTCACGCTTCCATCCGCATTGACTTGACTGGGTAAAACCCATCTGCATTCAATGGACTTTTTCCCGCTAGGCAATTTAGTAAGCGACCACGCCGTTTTTCACGAGAGATTCGTACTCGTCCTTCATTGATGCTTTCCAT